>JANIJG010019040.1:0-13050 GCA_024611175.1 Megaceryle torquata
AAACAACACATTTGATGTTAACTTGAAAAAATTCTTCTTTTCCCCTCATTTTTCAGAATTGACAGTAAACTAAAACAAAAATCAATGATTTACAGAGTTCTCCTCCATGACCTAGAGTTATGTGATTCATCACTCCTTTCTCAAGTTTCATTAGCTTTTGTCTATATTTTCATTCTCTTCTGGAGGTACATAGTTTATTTTCTGTTTCATCTTCCTCAAGGAAAAAAATTGGCTTGTTCATTTATAATATAAACAATGGTATTAAGTAGCCTTGCTGCATATATGCCTTGAGCAACTCTTTTGACATCTAAATAAACATGAAAGCAGAAAATAAATTGTTCGGAATGATCAAAAGTCTTACCAGTCCTTCCTTCTAATTTAAAATAATTTCCACAAGAATTGATATTATGATTAGAAGTTCCGACTGTAGTAATATCTGCAAATTTTGAACATAGTCTTTATTCAATAAATTACAAAAATAACAATAAAGTTATTCAATTACACCTTTGAATATATCCAACTGCTTATATTTATTCTTCTTTGTAGTCCAGGAACATTATTAACTCCAAGTACTGTTCTGATCAGTGATTTCCCTCTGCTATTGAGTGTTTCTTAATAACTAATATTCTAAGATCACCATCGTTACCAGTATACAACTCTGATTAAACACTGCATTTCAAAATAAAACAGCTCTTTCTCCACATCATAGAGTTGTGGCTGTGAATACGGTCTGGTGAAAGAAATCACTCCCAGCAAGCATCAAGATACCCAAGAAGTCTAGAAAACCAGTATATTTCCACTGACATGTTTCTGTTTGACCATGACCATGACATTTGTTGCACATTATCACACACTAATACCACAAAAGTGAAAAGAAATACAAGCAGGTGTTAAATGTGTCTCTGTCGTATAGGCCATGGGAATCTACCATCCTTGTAATGCATCAAATACAGTTCAATTTATGGTTTAAAATCTTGGAGATTTGCTCATTTGTGATGTCATGTAGCTGCCTGATGACCTGTAAAAGCAGTGCCAAAGTTTAAACCTGCTTCTTTGGACAGGACTTTTTGTACTGGAAGATTTTCACACTACAGCTAATTCCAGAAAGATGTTAAAGAAGAAGTCTTGTGAGACAGTAAATATCATCATGAAGCCCAGTACTGTGCAACAAAAAAATCCCACCCCCCACCCCCAAAAAAAACCCCAAGCAAACAAACAAAAAGAAAAACCAAACCAAACCAAACCAAACCAAAATAGTCCAGACAGGTGGACTAAGTCTGAAGAACTTTCTTTGATTAAAACAAACTCCCAACTGCTCTTTTGGATGTTAATTCTTACTTGTCCTACATTGTCCTTTTCTTTGTTTTAGTAGACAAAGCTTCATTGTGTCCTATATATAACATATAATATATGTATTATTTTGACCCATTCTTTTATACCTATGTTCAGCTCACTCAGTGCTCGAAGAACAGAGTAATTTCCCATAGTACTGGTATAACTTTCATGAACTCACATTATTAATTATATTGTGAGAAGTACTCTAGACATCCTTCTGGTGTTATAAAGTAAGGTCTTGTAGATCAGGCATGAGAAATACTCTAAAAGGGCTTCCCAAAGGGCCCTTGCCATCCATTCGGGTATTGTGGGAAGTTTTACTGATGACATGTAAACCAGGTGTCAAGATCAGCATGCACAGCGACCAGCTAATAAAGGAGACAAAATATGAGACAGCTGATTATCATGAAAGACCTAAAAAAACCTCTAAAAATTTTGTTGCAGAGTCCTGGGCAAGTGCCCATACATTGCAAAGCCATGCAGAACATTTGTGGTAGAAGTGAAAGCAGTTAATGTTTACCCCTTTAACAGTGAGATGTTTTGGATGCCTTGAGACAGTGGGATGTTTTGGATGCCTTTAGACTCCTCATGTCAAAAGTCCTTTCATCAGAGAAAAACCCTGTAAAACTTGTGCACAATTTGCTGTTGCTCCAATTGATCATCATCAAAAAAGCTGTGTGCATTACTAGGTTCAGTGCTCAGTTCATTGAGATTGCTCACATGGATGAAGACACTTTCAATTGCTTCTCTTTCCTTGCCTGCCTGAATGTTTTCCATATGCTGTGGGACATGGAGGAGGGAAAGGAAGAAAGGCAAGGGGGTCAGAAAAGCTTATGAATTAACAAGTGTAGGAAATGAATTTCCAGCTTTTTCCTTTTGATGTTGTTAAAAAAAAATACAAGATTCTGTTGCAATTATACAGTATTATAATATAGCTTGGAATGATGATAATGCTTCAGCTGGCCAGACCGATGTTTCTGAGATGTCTTTTCCCACTGAAAACCAGGCTAGTGCTGTGGCTGTGATAAAGATTAAGATTGTGGGAAGGCATGAGGAAGAGCAATGGTGCCACTTCACTGATGGAGAAGCAGGTTAGAGGTCTGCAGGATGAACTGGACAAGTTTCTTGTCCAGCAGCATCTATCCCAAAATTCCTGCATAGTTGTCCATGCTGCAGTCCCAGCCTTTTCCTTTCTTATCTACAAACTTGTGTCCTCACTTGTGCCTGGGTGATGTTTGTCATTTACATTACAAGAAAGTTAACAGCATACACTTGACTCTGTCTCTCAGCAATATTCAAGAGCCACTAGGAAATGGTTACTAACATTACCCTAGCTCTAACGGCATTGTTTGTTCCACATGTATAACTATGTCTGCGCTTTACTATCTTCTGCTTAACATAGACTTACACAGTTCCTGCTAGGAGACATGACAGAACAAGCATTGCACATGGCACTCAGAGCAACACCGATCACAACTTTCCTTCATCCTTCTGCCTAGAAGCATCAATCACCTCAACAAGACATCATGCAAAGCCTGTTTTTCCCACTGCACAACAGTGTTGCGCATGCACCAAGTGACAACACCCTGAGCCCTGTTACCACAGTCCATGACATGATCACAACCAGTTATTCCTCATCATTACCTCTGCTGTCCATTTGAAGTACTGTGCTCATAATCCCTTTTAACTAAGAAGGGATGACAGGCCAGGCATTGCCAGGCAATTATGGACACCCTGAGCAAGTTATAGGGCACAAGGCTGAAATCCAAATAGCTTTAACCACTCAGAAATCACACTGGTTCACTGCCTCACGCAGATTACAGTTAGATGGGGATGGAGACTGCAGACAAAAGTAAGGAAACCAAGCAAATGTGAACACTTACTGAACATTATAACAATGGGTTTCACCACAGCCATGGCTTCCAGATCAGCAGAAAGTTGCATTTGTGTTGCTTACCACAATGCAGAAGATAAAGTGGCTGCAGGACGTGAGAGGCATTCAGATAGTGGCTCACATCTGCCATGACACTTGCCTACCTCCTTCATGGTCTACAGGATTTATGCACACTTAGAACTGCTGAAAAAATATCTAATCCCTCAACTATGTCCTACTCATGTCATGCTGAATCACCTATTATTTTATCACCTGTTATTTAACACTCAAAAGAAAGAAAGGGGTGATTTTATGTTCCACACGTGCAGGACAATGTTTTGGAAATGTTGCTGGTGTTTTCTTAAAAGATACTTGTGCACATCTTGTTGGTTGCTGAAATGTAGGGGTATGGTAAAAGCAAGATCCCAGCTGTACATGAGCTCTAGCTAAACTTGAATAATCAGTGACTATCTGAAAGAACAATTGTTTACTACACATGAGCTTTTCAGCAGATGAAAAGTGCAAATTAGAAATCATCCAAAGGCAGATGATACTGAGGAAGATGGGAGCAATTTCTGTCAAGGTCAAAAAAAAGCCTGTTAATTATTACAGCAGACTGCACAACAAAATTCTTTTTAGGAAACAGAGAATTCAAGTATCATTTTCACTTTCCCTGAAATATTTGTGCAGATCTATTTTTGCACGAACAAATGTTCAAGAAGGATGTTTCATTCATGCAGATACAGCCCACAAGCTCAGATTAATGCAGCCCTGTGCAAAGAGGTGCCTGTATATGAAGCAAAATACATTAGTGTCACAAGTGCTTTTCTGAAAAGAAAGTGTAATTCTGAATGCTTAGAATGAGAAACTTTAAAGGAGGCTGATTGTCAGCCCCTTCTGAAAAACTGCAAACTATTTTTAAAGTGATTTCAGGCTACCTACCCCAGAAACAGAGGCACCTGAAGTCACTCCTCACTCCTTCAGCATTAAGCCCCTGAATATATTGAATGCACATTCTATTCGGCGGTAATGTTGTTGGGGATTAAGAAAATTATTAAGAAGAGGTTGGAAAAATCCCTTTTTAACATAAGGACAAAAAACATTTACATAATCAGTAGAAGGGCGAATAAGAAGCTCTTTTCAAGCTTTACCAAGACAGCAGGTACTTGGTGTTTTGTATGATATAGCAGCACTGCAAAATGTTCTCACTTTAATTAAGAGTTCCTCAATTTGCATGTCTTAAGGCTTTAACGTCACCCAAAATTCATGGAAAAATAGGGATATAATATTTTCAGATGCCAAACATGAGTTTTACTGTTGGTGAAGTTTTCACAGGAGAATGAGGCATCACACCACACAGTGAAGAGTGCTGGCCCAGGCTCTGCCTGCAACAGGATCTGATAAAGAGCTGCCTGCTGGCCACTGACTACTCAGGAAGACTTCACTTCTTGAACCCTCTCGAGTTGAGTCTTGGTTCTGTCTTTGCCATAAAATACCCAGACTAATTTCGTGTTTTACAGGCTCTCCAAACACCCCTGTGTTAGGGCTCTTCGACTGCCTTCTCATCTCCTGCAGGTAGGACACACCAGCCTCTGCAGCTTGGAGCAGCAGACAGGTGACAGTATGAATAGAATACTCTTGAGCTGCAGTCTCAGCCCTCTCAGGTTGAAGTACACGACTGATCAGCACAAGCATCTTTACAGAACTGTGGGGATTTTTCACAGAGATATTCTGACAAAGCTCCTTCTTAGACTCGGGTAACTTAGGGGTAGTGTAAATACCAGTTTCCTAGGTGCAATCAGTAACTTTTATTTCTATGTAGGTATTATTTGTGAAGTACATAAGTTATGTTTTTGAGTCTGAAGAAGATGGTTTCCCTGTTTTATAAGCCTCTTAGCATGTTAAGAGGCGTGTTATCAGCCTCAGCATGTTAAGATCATGCTAATGAAGATATTCAATAGGACAAAGAGATTGTGTAATTTCTTTTATCCCATCCAAGTCCTGCTAGATGAATCCTCCATCTCTTTCTGACAGACACAGCTAGGTCTGACAGCCTTGTTCACACATACTTGGGTATTCACCTGGAATCCCATGGGTCTCAGGGCACACATATGCACCCCTTCCACACACTGCTTTCTATCCTGGTTCAGATCTTGGTTGCATTCAGCTTGCTCTTTGACAAAAGTGAACTTGCAGCTACAGAGTGCTTCTACTTAAGTATATAGCACTTAAATAAATTATCCTGTACCCTTAGTGCTGACCCTTCTGTAAATTTTCATTTAAAGTACAGCATAAAAACTAGTGGCAAAGTAAAACCCAGCAATATGGTTGAAATGGAGTTTGAAGATACATCTTGACACGTATGCAGTGATCATCAGTTTCCTAAAAAATGAGACCATATATCATCTTTTCACTATCTCCTGTGAAGGTTTTGTGTAATTCACAACTGAAACATTTGAAAGCAAGGTGGATTTTCCGGTTTTAGAATAAATAACCTTGCTTCTAGTGTCATAATCAACTTCTTCCCTATTCTGTTACTACCTTTTCACCATCCCTTATGACTGAAAAATAAAATGGCTTGTCTGTAGAGGCAGACATTTTTCAGGAAAATGTGTGTTGTTTTCTAGTTTGTTTAATTGAGCTTGTAGTTTTTTAACTGAGAAAGTTAATGTGAAATAAGACTTTACATGTACAAAGAGCATCCTTATGCAAGCATGCAACAAAATTATCAATTACCTCTATAAAAGCATTTTAGTTCATGGTATTGTGTATAGAAAACTGTAGAAAAGAAGTCAGTTTCAAGGCTAAAATGTGATGCTTACAAACTTTTCAGGAAACACAGAACATAAACCCAGAAAAAACAGACTCAAAGTATAATGCAAGTACTGTGAAGTTTACAACATATTTCAGTACTTCCCATGGAAAGCTCAAATATCCAAACAAAAATGTTTTCCTGATTCTTTATAAGTAAATATTTTAAAAATAATTTCTCTATAGAAATATATACATCATTAGTGCACTGACAGTAAGTGTTAAAGATTCAGTAACTTCTGTTGAGAGAAAACAGGAGAAACATTTTAGTATGATATAGTAAAAGTAGAAGAAATTTCTTTACGGTGAGGGTGACAGAACACTGGAACAGGTTGCCCAGAGAGGTTGTGGCATTTCCTAACCTGGAGGTTTTCAACACCCACCTGCACATGTTCCAGTGCAACCTGCTCTAGGCAAACTTGCTTTGGCAGGGGGACTGGACTAGACAATCTCTAGAGGTCCCTTCCAACCCCTACCATTCTGTGATTCCCAGTTCTGTGATTCTGTAAATGTCTTAAGCTCTTCAGGAAATGTTCCATCTCAGGATCATAACCTTTAAAGTGAACAGCAAACCATATACAGAATAATAACGCCAGCATTATTCTACCTAGGGTAGCAATCAAAAGCTAACTTGGAGCTGAGAGAAGAACTAAAACATATCCCTCTGCAGCAGCAGCAGCCTGCATTAAGCACTGGCTTTGGAGGCGTTTTATCCAGCCTATACACCAATGAATGGCTGCAGTCACCCAGCACTTGCACCATGCTCTTCTTTTCACAAGTTGCTGAGTTTTCTTCTGTGTGATAATTGTTCATTCTGGTGCTGGAGATCACCACCACACGTGGAACATAATTCCTCCAGAGTTCAGTGTTCGCTTGTTATTTATCTGGTGACACTTTATGAGCCTGTGGTATTCTTACTGTATTTAAATGGGTCCTTTCCACTTTCCCCAGCTCAGGTCCACCAGATCTTGAAAATGTTTGCAATCATCCTTCTAGTCCATTTTCACTCTGATGATGACAGGAATGCATTACCTAGGCTTTCTTGCCTGGTATGTCCCTGCTTACAGTGTGATGATCAATAGGTCTGTGGTAGCCCAACATATTCCTTGCACAAAGGAACAGGGACTGTTTCTGCTACTTTCTCTGTGGTAATCGGACCACACACCTCTCTCTACAGAGAGCTGTAACCTGTACTGCAGATTGAAAGCCTTTAAATAGAGATCTATCACCTGGCTAATATTAAAAAAAAAAAAAAAAAAAAAGAAAAAAGAAAAAAAAAAGCAAGAGAGAAATGGAATGTAGGTGCAGCAGTCAAAAGGATGAGTTTCAAAGGGAGATGACAGCAAGAATCTGTAAGGGGAATTGATGCTTTTTGTGTGCTTCTTGCCTTTTGTTTCTAGACAAAATACCTTTGAGGATATGGATTACTGAACGCCTTGGGTGCAATGTTTATCTTGCTTGCTTCATACAGTAAAGCAGACCATTAGTTTACTGAATTTCAGCCATTCTGTTCAATAGTCCACAGGCTGTATTTGTTGCCTACATATTTTTCTTAATATCTCTGTGGCAGTAACTTAGAACATGGTGGAAGCAGTGCTAACTCATCTGCGAGCACCAGAAAAAAATAGCCCATTTCACAAATCATGATTTGAAGTCAAAGGACAGTTATGATTCTGAATCTCTCTGTAACATTAAATTCTAACCTTCATAGACATTCAAACTTTGTTTCTCACATATATTTCTGAGGTTGCCCATCTGTTTGAAACTCCCCCATTCTGAAGAAAAGTTTTGAGTGAATATAGCTGCTGTTTCAAATGACTGAACTAGAAAATATGTTAATTTGGGTTTCTTATATTTGCACATTTTTAATTCAGTACCCTTCTACACGCCTGATATAAAAGTAATTCAAGCTGAAATTTAAAAATATATTATTTTCACATCATCATAATAATAATATTAATAGTAGTTGTAATAATATAAAGATCTATTGGAAGTCAGTGACTTGGGGCAGCAAATGACTTGGGATTTAGCTGACTGTTAGAAAGTACCTCCTGTGCATACTGGAGCATCTGCAGTTTCTTTCTTGATTTCTCAGTGCAATCCCAGGGGTAAGATTTAGATCCAGAACTTGTAACTCTACATGGGCAAGGCTGTCATAAGACGCCTGGACCCAAATCTGTTAAAGGACTACCACTGTTTGGCTTTTCAGAGTGAAGGTCTGGCTATGCAGGTAAAGAGCTCCAACCACGCTCTGTTGCTGAGAGTGGTTCACTGACACATTTTCAGACATAGCTCTTTCTGGACCTGACTGTCTGTATTTATTCAGCACAGTACTTGGCCTTGGGTTTGCCTTTATTCTATGCAGAAGTCTTGTAACCCTGAGGTATCATAACTATTTTTTGTTACTATTGAAGATGAAAGTGCCTGAAGTGACTTCAGGGTCATGCTTCAGCTTGCCAGAGCAGTGCTTCACAGCACGACACCAAGGCTGCAATGCTCCCTAATTGTGGGCGTGGTAGAAAGGCTACATAAGGGTACTTAATAGTGAAACAACTGTTGTCAGAGGACTGGGTAAAATAAACAGTTAGATTTTATGTAGATTTATCCCCAGTGAGCTTTGGGAGCAGGCACTGGAGGAAATAATCTCTTGGATTTAGAGAACTCAGCTCACTCCAAAAAGGTCCTGGGAACAGACTACTATACAGGTAGCAAATACGAATGCTGGGGGAAGCAGGATGTGAAATGGGGATCTAAGCTATCAAACACCGTAGGCACAGTGCCCTGATAGAATTAAACACCAAACAGCAGCTAAAAGAGAGACAGTTTTGAGGGGATGACATGGATTATAGACCTGTGATAGATCTCCAATCTACATCTATTCCTGAATGAAATAGATTAGAAATCTTGATGAAACATGATCACATTACATTCTCCAGATTCATAGAGAAAATGTACTGTACAGAACAGCCAGATATCACAGAGATAGACAGGTTGATAACACAGTGCCTTACATTGATGAAAGTGCTCACCACAAAACTGTACTTTCACTGACTCAGTGCAGTACCTCTGTAAATCCACCCATTGTTTGTTTCGTCTTACATACATTAACCACACAAAACTGCACAGTCTGTGTCCATTTCACATTAACAAGAACTTCAACAAGCATTCTATTTCCACAGTGTGCTGTAACGATACAGCTTGCTACTGACATTTTTTAAGAAGAGGTTGCAAAATAGTGCAGTCACCCTGCCCAGAATTTGCTAATGATCCAACTTAAGCTGTGGTGTTATATGTTAAGAATGGTAATGCAACACACTTAGATTAATTAAGTAAATAGAGAAAAGGAATCAGAAGGAATAACATGGTATTAAGCCCATGGCAATATAGTTGTGCTTGACAAGGAGTATTGATTACTGGGGTGTTTCACATTTTTTATGCACTAATGCACTGAGCACACATAGAAAAGTGACAGCTCTGAGGTAATTACATAGGAATTGTCAGTAAATTAATTTGTGTTTGGTTTATTTCACTGCACTGGCATTTCTATAAATTATAGCATGTCACCTTAGATGTACACAGGAGTTAAATCATATATCCTCCAACAAATCATTAAAACAAGAGCAAAAAGGACCCTTTCCAATGAACAAAGGCCTCAGTAAAAATCCGCAGTCCTGTGAGATTTGCTGCTGATTTTTTTTAAGTGAATTGAAGCTAGATTTAATTGTTCTCCAGTCATCAAGGGTGAAGAGAATACAACTCTAACTTTCTCCAGTGCCCACATTTCTGAGATGTAAGCACTCAAAACTAGACTTAAATAAGCTCAATCACTTTCCATAGGCCATTAGACAGTCAGCTGATACTTGTAAGTTGCATTCATGAAGTCAACTATGCTGTCTGGTGACCTATAAGATGAAGATTCATGAGATCCATCAGGTGCCTGAATTAAGACCACTTGATTTATCTAGTCACCAGTCACAGTCTAGAGCACACATTTCATTCAAAGAGTATTATGAGCTAGTAAGAGACACGGCTGAAGCACTTGGCTGTTGGAAGAATTCTAATACACTATTTGAAATTTATGACTATCCTTAGAGCTCAAACAATCTACTCAGATAATAATTAAGTATCAGGTCAATGCCTTTTAAGAGAAGGAACTGAAAGCTCTGTAAAGGCAGGATTATTTTAACGCACTGTCTGGAGAGACAGAAAAAGGAAAAATAAAAAAGAATAAGCCAGCATTTACATGAGCCACCAACATGCCCTTGAAGCAAAATATGCTAACAGTATTCCGGGCTGCATTAGGAGGAGTATTGCCAGCAGGCCAAAGGAGGTGAACCTTTCCCTTTACTTATGGCCTGTGGCAGCCTGCTCCAGATGACCCCTTCTTGCACAGGGGAGTTGGGAGAAGATGACTCTGGAGAGTTCCCTTCCAACCTCAACCTTTCTGCGCTTCTGTGAAAGAAAATGAAATGAAAGAGAAAGGGAAAAGGAAAGGGAAAGGAAAAGTGAAAAGGAGAGGATAAGAACAAGTTACCTCATTCCAACAGTACAAAACACAAATATTTGTTTCCCGCTAAAATCAAAATATTAAATATATCAGGTTGAACTACGTAACTTATTTTTCTTTTGCTTTTTTAGTTAGTTCACAATGTATTTTTGTAATATTTTGAGGTTCTATCAGAATTATAAACCTCTTAGTTTTGATTAATGACCTTTTTTTTTTCCCCTAAAACAAAACTGACTGCTTAGTTAATGCTCTTGAGATTGCTCATGTTGCTATGCTGTGCTTTGTAAACTTCTCCATTAATAAAAGTATAATTATATTGTCCATGACTTGGGCTGGTATAATACATCTCCTATACTTAACCTTTTTCAGCTAAACAATGGAAAAGTCTACAGTGCAAAAGTTTATGATGTGTCTGATTCATTAGAGAAAAGGCTCTGATCTGGGGTTTGCTATTTATGAAATACTTTTAATAAGTTCTTTCCCCAGTGGCCACCACTCCTCATGTGTCATTCTCAGTGATCCCTGGGGTACATTTCTGCAACAGTCAATTCTCTCTAAAGGTCATTTTTTTTCTACTGACTGAATTTGATAGTCAATTCTGAGACTGGTTTAACTCCCCATTAACTGTTGCTAATTTACCAGAGAATTCCTGTGAAAAACAAACAAACAAACAAGCACATAATTTGATGCAAGATCAGTTTGGAATACCAAACATAACCATTAGTTTACATGACTTTCATGTAAAGGAATTACACCCTGCAAAGCTAGCCAAACTCCTCTAAGCATCCTTTTCCACACTTAAAAAATCGCTCCCACTCTGCATTACATACCAAATTCTGCTGCTGCAGAGTCTCTGAGGGTTGGTGAAGAAGGTTTGTTTTACATCCATTTTCACTCCTGAGATTCACCTCCACTCTGCAGACCAGATTGTTGTGGCCAGCAGTGGTGTGCTGGTTTTGGCTGGGATAGAGTTAATTTTCTTCATAGTAGCTGGTATGGGGTTTTGTTTTGGATTTGTGCTTAAAATGGTATTGATAACACACGGATGTTCAAGTTACTGCTGAGCAGGGTCAAGGCCTTTTCTGCTTCCCACACCGCTCTGTCAGCGACCAGGCTGAGGGTGCACAAGGAGTTAGGAGGGGACACAGCTGTGACAGATGACCTCAGCTGAGCAAAGGGATATTCCATGCTACGTAACACAGAATCATAGAATGGTAGGGGTTGGAAGGGACCTCTGGAGATCATCAAGTCCAACCCCCCTGCCAGCGCAGTAACACCCAGGGCAGGCCACACAGGAACAGATCCAGGCAGGCCTTGAAAGTCTCTAGAGAAGGAGACTCCACAACCTCTCTGGGCAGCCTGTTCCAGTGCTCTGTCACTCTCACAGTGAAAAATCATGCTCAGCATATAAAGCTGGGGGAAGCAGAGGAAGGGGGGGGATATTCGGAGTTATGGTGTTTATCTTCCTAAGTAACCATTACACATGATGGAGCCCAGCTTTCCTGGAGATGGCTGATCACCTTCCTGCTGAGGGGAAGCAGTGAATGAATTCCTTGTTTTGCTTTCCTTGGATGCACAGCTTTTGCTTTACATATTAAACTGTCTTTATCTCAACCCATGAGGATTCTCTACCCCATCGCACTGGAGGGACTAAGCAAGGAGCTTAGTTGCCATTTGAGGTTAAAGCACGACTAAGTGTTAATGCAGATCTTGCTACACATAAAAAGACATCTTTTCAGTTCTGTTTTTTGGAGGAAAAAACCCACAACAATACATAGAGACTTCTGAAAGGCCATTATATGTGCACACCTTGTAATTAATAGTCATTTGTTCTACAGAAAACAGGAATATTTCTTCTATGCCATCTTACCTTTAAATGTTAAATTTAATATAAAGCCTGAATGACTGATTAACACCTCATAGTGTGAGACCTCATTGTGCAAACAAGAATGACTTGACTTCAATGAGCTTATACTCCAAGTAAAATACTGTGGTTATAAAATTTACATAACTAATTATAACCATATCATTTCTACTGTCTTTGAAAAAATTTATCAAGCTTTCTAGCTAAGGCTGTGCAAGAAATTAAAAGACCAAGACGCTGCACACTGCTTAGGTGGACCAGGATTGTCTGGCAGGTGGTGAGGTATTTTTCATGCTCTGGGGAGTCCCTGCCACAAAAAAAGAGGTGAAAGCAACAAGTGATGTTACTTCTGCCTAGAAGTATAGGATCTTGTAATTATGGAACAGAGGATTGAAAGGCAATAAAGGGGTTTCAGTGCAAAGTATGGAGGCAGTAAAAAAATTTTTACCAGCTTGGAGGATTTAATCATTTGGCACAAAGATGTTTAAGGTATCACCCTGCCGAAAGGACCTAGTGAAGGCCAGAACTGAGAAGAACTAAAGCTCTCCTTTTGGACTTTTTTTTTTTTTTCATTTACTGTCAGAAACAAACCTATTAAATTACATTATGTCAAAGCAACCTTACATGTATCTGTCAACTTCAAGCAAAATATTTATTGTG
>JANIJG010019040.1:14658-35232 GCA_024611175.1 Megaceryle torquata
GGTTGGTTTTTTTGTTAGTTTGATTGTTTTGTTTGTTTGTGTTTGGTTTTTTTCTGGTTGAATGTCCTTTTTATTATTTTTACCTGTACTTTGAAATAATCATGAGTTCAAAACAAAAATTCAGAACATTTTGTTCTAAGTTTTTAACAGAAGAAATATTTGCCTTTCTTCAAATGTTGCTTTCATTCTACCTAAAGCTACTTGATAAATTTGTTATGCTATTTGAATTAATAATTTCTGCTGACCCATTTCTGTGGGGTAAGCAATTGCTACATCACTGTCTCACCAGTTGAACAGTACCCAGCAGAACCAAACAACAGGTTTTCATCTCAGAAAGACAAAAGGCAGTTCTTTCTGTGTTTGCTTTGAACCACCCCTGCAGCAGAATGAAACTAGTCAAACTGACTCCTTGATCATCCTTTCTTCACAGATAAATCTCCCTGGGGAGCAGGACTGAGCTAATGCCAAAGCCACTTCTCTCTTCTTTGTCAGATCAGCTCCCAGGGGTCATGAGTAGACAGGGATGAGCTGAAGGACACTTTAAGCTGTCCTAAACAATACCTATCCACAGAAAAAAAACCCAAAACCATAGAAGTGGCTGAAATTCATCTTTGTTCTCAGTTTTTAGTGCTGTGTTGGGCACAAATGGGCCAAACTACAGAGTCCAGACATCAGCCATCTGCCAGACAAATCCCTCTCCCAGCTAGTTGCCTTTCTCAAGGGATCACATGTGTTATATCTGTTGCACCTGAAATGCAGTCCTTTGGTTTTGATATGACATTTGTTTCCACAGCAACCAGCTGGGAAATAACTATAGATAATATAAACTACAGAGGCAGGATTGCTTCTAAATGAAATGTTTTTTAAAAGTTTCCCCAAGGCTGTCAGCAAACTAATCGTTTTAATGGTCTTCATTTCTTAAGTGGAGTGACAAACAATTCCAACCCGCAAATTAAAATACCAAAGAGAATGAAAAATAAATTGAATTCCATCTATATAGACATGCATCAAATTGTCAGATACAAGGCAGATTTCAAAGTCTCAGTTGCTTATTTCCCAGCTATTATACTATTAAATGTTAACCTATCACCTGAGGAGGTACTTTCATATTGAAACAATAAATAAAACTACCATGGTTCACCCCAGGATATGGAATTTCCAGAGCAAACAGACTACTTGCAATAGCGATATCCAGGATGGCATTTATTCTCAAGCATACTGGCAAAGCCTCCTATTTCAGTCAGGATGGTCTTCAAGAAGTTACTTAGTGCCTATTTATTTATTACAATACCATCCTAAGTATTCCCAAAGATTAGGAGTAATGATTATTTTACTATTTAAGGCCAAAAGTTACATACAGAGATCTTCTCATCTGCTTTCTGCATAATACAATTCATATCACATCAGCCAATCATTCGTGTAAGTATGACAGCTTGCATTTAAATGCAAGTTCCACTGCTAGGGTCATATCTGCTGTTTGACAGTAATTCACTGCCCCAAATATAGCTGGAGCCTGAAACAGCCAGGAACAGCACCCACCTCTGCTAACAATGACACCTGACATAAACAAATTTGTGCACTTCTCAACTTCAAAATATTTCCTTCTTGGAGAAGGAAAAAAGAAAAGGTTCAAAGAGCATCTAAGCCTCCCTTTGGGAACATTCTCAAGTTTACATTTAAAGTTATCCTTCCACAGCATTCATTTAAATTCTGTCTTATAGGGGGATATCTTCTTGACTGGGAGCATTACGTATTTCATGTGATGAAAAATGTTCAATGTAAACTTTTCTAGCAGTTCATTGTTCACGTTATAAGCTCGCTGTGTTGTTAGATGCTGTGCAAACAGACACAGTCCCTGACAGAAAGAGTGCTTTGATATAAAATAAACAGGGAAGGACAGAAATGTGGATAAAGGTAATTGCATTAGCACCTGTTTGTTTATTTTGGCTATTTCAGTTAAGCAGTTACATAGAACTTCATTAAAACACCGAGAAATGTATAAAACCCCCTGGAATTCCATTGCAGCCATTAATCCTGGTGATTTCTGAGATGCAGCAGGTTTTGATGAGGGATGTAGAAGCATGGAGGATAATGGTGTATTCTGTCCATTCCCCAGTTCAATAAACTTCACAAAGAAAATAAGCTTCAAAAGCTCCCTATAAAGGAGGGTGATGCCATTATTCAAATTTTATGATGGGAAAATGAGACACAGTGGGTTAAAGTGAACAGTACAGAGACTGAAGCCACACTAAAATACTATGGCTCAGCTTCAGAATGAAGCCCACCTAGGTCCTGATTCTTTCTTTTAATGGCATGACTGTGCTTGCTTGCTTTCTAAAGAGCCCTGACTATATTACAGAAATTGCCTTTCTTCTGTCACTGCATGGGCTTGCCACAACACCCTGAATGCAAACAAGTGTGATTGCAGGGAACTGAATCTATAGTCCCATCATTCAGAGCATAGGGACTGGAATGCCCAGTGAATATGAGCTGAAAAGTATTTGCCTTACAATATGTAATTCCTTCACAAAGATTCAATATGTGCAGAAAATCAGGTGAGTGAGGCTTTCAATTTTTCTACTCTTCACCAGCTTGTTCTTCCATTCCACTGAATTTTCATTTACTGCATTTACAGATTGACAATGAAAATGTGGGAGGTCCTAAAAAACACAGAACCACCTGAAGCATGAAAGAAAACAACTGAAAGACTGGAAGAGCTCACAGAAGGCATTGTCTTTGCTTCTTAAGTTTCATTTGCATTATTAGCTCCCCAGAACTCTCAGTCAATGCCAGAACAGAAAATTAGGACCGTGGCTAAAATGAAAAGCAGCCAGAGGCCAATGCTCCATATTTTTCTTAGGATTTTGTGCTCAGCAAGGTTAAAAAGGGGGTGTTCAGAAGTAAAATACTTCACCTAAGCATATCCTGGAGGATATGCTATGGCACATGGAAGACAGGGAGATAATCCTAGGTAGTCAGCATGGATTTACTAGGGGCAAGTCCTGCCTGACCAGCCTAGTGGCCTTCTACAATGAAGTGACTACATCAGTTGACAAGAGTAGACCTCCGGATGTCATCTATCTGGACTTCTACAAGGTTTTTGACACAGTCCCCCACAACGTCCTTGTCTCTAAGATGGAGAACTATGGGTTTGATGGGTGGACCATTCAGTGGACAAAGAACTGGCTAGATGGTCAAATGCAGAGAGTGATGGCCAATGGCTCAATGTCCAGATGGAGGAAGGTGACGAGTGGTGTCCCTCAGGGGTCTGTGCCTGGGGCCAGTGTTTAATATCTTCATTAGTGATATTGACAATGGCACTGAGTGAAGCCTCAGCAAGTTTGGAGATGATGCCGCATCAAGTTCTTTGATATGAGGGTGATAGATCACTGGAATGGGCTGCCCAAGAGAGCTGGTGGAGGCCCCATCCCTGGAGTCATTCAGGGCCAGGCTTGATGGGGCTCTGAGCAACCTGCCCTAGGTAGAGATGTCCCTAATTGTGCAGGGAGGTTGGACCAGATGACCTCTAGAGGTCCCTTCCAGCCTAAAACATTCTATGATTCTATGATCTTCCTCTTTGGGCTATTAAAAGGCCAGGGTCATTTTGATATTAATGGGAACTGAACTTGTGAGACTTTAGGAGAACCAGTTTATGTTGAAGTATGCTGAACAGCTTTAACAGTGAAAATTATGACAGAAATGAATGTCATACTCTGAAGTAATTTCCACTGTTCCTAAGGCAGACTTACAGAAAAATCATAATACCAATATTTTTTTTATTTATTTTTAAATTTTTCTTTTTCTCTTGGACAATAAATCTAAGGGTTACTAGTTTTGTTTTGAATTATAAGAGCTAGCTATTTGTTTCCTTTTTAAAAAAAGGAGTATAAAGAGAAAGAAAGTGGTTTGAGCTTCATTTGAAATGTGACTAGAAGGAGCAAATCCTCACCACATCTACTTGTTTTGCATTTAGGGAATCCTGCTCCTGGATGCTGAGAATCACCTTTTCACCAACAGGTGACCAGTTCTAGTTTTCTCTAGTGTCAGATGACCTGCAACCTGCCTTCCATGCACAGTCACCTGGCCTTACTTGCCTCCCTACCCCGTCCAAGTAGTTAGTTTGACTGCTTGAATTTTACTTTCTTCTTCTAGCTCAAATTTTACTGAAAACCTGTCGTAAAGCCCTTGCATCAAGCACTTCACATAGTACTGAAGAACCCTGAAGTTCTGAAGAGCCCTGAAAGAAGGAAAATTAGTTAATAGTTCTATTCTAGTAAAGCTGTCACAAGGCTGTATTTGTAGTAGCATACAAATGTTGCACTGTGGGAGGTCTTGTATATAAGCATGCACAACAAGCATTTTTATTTACTCCCTGCCCCAACTTCAGCAAATTTTTAAGTCTAAATAATAATAAATGTAGAAAAGGAAAGGAAAGCATAGAAGCAATTTCTTGGGACAACTTAATACTATCTACCTGGAGCAGAACCATAGTGTACATCATGCTTTGTGCGCTCAGACATGCTACAATACAAACGGGTGAAGTTCATTACATTTTGACTTCTGAGCTGCATGCTATAAAGATACACATACTAACTGAAGCTAAAGCCCTTGCTGGCACTCACAAACAGCACAGTGAGTGGGCATCACTGATTCACTCTCCAGCTTTAGCTCTGATCAGTGTATCTCAAGCTTTACTACAAACCACGTCTACCATATAACTCGAATGCTTAGTGGATGAATGCCTGCAACATAAACTATTTTACTCTCAATTTTTTCCAGGTTCTGAGGACATGTCAACTCTTCCTTTCTCTAGCTGGAGGAAACCTGTTTGAAGCATTTGTCACTCTAAAATTTGTATTCAATAAGTTAGGAGAACTCTGTCAGGAAGGGGAAGCTGATATCACATGTGATCTTTCAATTGGTCAGCAAGGAATTTAACTTTTAGTATCTCATTGCTTTCATCCTTGGGCCAGTAAAGCACAATTGGGGCTTTTCTCAGATAGGAACTTTCCAGATAATTTGCAGGCCCTTGTGCACCTTGTGCAGTGCTGCAGCATTATAGAACATCTATTTTCATAGCTACCTTTATTCTCAGTATACACTGCTCTTCAGAAAAGCTGGAAGGATCTGAATGATGAGGTAGATTTTCAACACCATGCAACTTACTTCCTAAATGCTTATAATTATGTATTTTTAAAGGAATGGGGGGTGAGAAGGGAATAATTAGAATATGACAAATTATTCATCAGTAACTCCCTACTCTAATGAGACATTTCACCAGGCAGTTAATTATACCAGAATGATTAGCGCATCCATACTTATGCTGACACATCTGTAACATGAAAATCAGGTTGTTGAGAAAAATCTGATGCTGTTACTAGACTTCACCAAATTAACTTAGTGTCTCAAAAACATTTCCATGTCTCATCTAAAGGATTTGCACAGCTTAAGTTAATTGGACATAAGTTTATTCATCAAAGCTTCTTTAATTTTCCATGTCTAGCTTCTACGGGATTTTAAATTTTTTTTTTATTATTTTTGATAAATGATGCAACACTGAAAAGTAGTCACTTCCTACCCTTAATCAGAGCAGAAAGTAGGTTATTGCTCTGCATGCCATAAAACACAAGAACAACCTCATTAAATATTTGGTATTTGGCATAGTTCAGTGACTGTTTTGTACATCACCAGAGTTGGATTTTGTATTAAGACTTCCAAAGGGTGTTGCAACAGCTGAGCTAGGGATTAATGCTTCTGATTTCTTTTCAGTATCATTCATCATCGATATTTTTTCCCAAAGACTGTCTCTCAAATCCATATGGAGCTTCAAGGACACATGATCATTGCATTTTTCTTTTCTCTTGTGCAGAGTCTTACTGAAATAACCCAGCTGTAAAGGAGGCTTTGGGTGACCATTCCCTCTGGAGGTTTAATGTGAACAACCCCTAGTATCTGTCAGTGTCCTCTTTCTCCAGTGACAGTCACTGCTGATGCCTTGGGCCTGATTTTTACTTCTCTGTCTAAAGGTAGCAGAGATCAAGGGCAATGTCTTTGGAGTGAGCTTGACATGAGAGTAACAACTTAGAATCTCCCTAGGGCTCCTCCACAATTACAAGGCCCTGTTAGCATCCAAGATGATACTCCATGGACTGTCCTGAGCATGACTTTTTTCATGCTAAGTTCTTTTACTAACCATTTGGCACCAAGTTCACATCCTAACATCCACATCCCATTCACATCATCCAGTCATTCTCTTCCCTTGGCCAAAATTCCTCTGTGTGTGTGATCAACAATGACAACTACAACAGCAACAAATGAGCCCTTTCTTTCCCCTCCTGTTGAACAGGATGGAAAATCATAAATACACAAAGGTGCACTGGTGGGTGAAGTGAGTGGATGTGCAGTAGCTGTGTGGCTGGAGTGAGTCAGGGTACTCCATCACATTGAAATAAACAGGCATTTTCAGAAGTCACTTGCAACATTTTTATAAATTTCTTCAGAGTGTTGGAATTCACTCTGGTCCATAATTCATGGATTGCAGGTGAAGTGAACAAATCAGTACTGTTTCTTTAGCTGCAGTTAATAACTTGTGATATTATGCTCATGGCAGGGACAAGAATTGCAGTTTTACTAAAGGGAGAAAAAAGCTCTGAGGTAACAGAAGTTGGGTGCACCAATGCTAATTAATTCCACAGAACTAAATGGTGGTGTCATTATGGAACCTGTGGTTTTAAATACAATGGAAGAGGCTTTAGAAGGCCTCAAAAGCTTCTTCTCGGTCATTTCAATAACTATTTTGGGCTGGGAGCAAGGTATCATGTAGAGAGAAAGAAAATGCACATACCATAAAGCACATCAGGCAGGGGTTTTTGTATTGCATATGTGTTATACCTTAGGAGACAAGGAGAGAAAGAAGCCAACATCCTGTTTATTTTACAGAATAATGCCTACATGCTACCAATTTAAGCTCAATGTTACATACACATGGTATCAAAAGGCAGATCACTAACAGAGGCTGCCCCCAAGTCCCAGATGTTCCCATGGCAGAGATACATCTGGCAAGCTGAGGGTTAGGTGTTTCATGCGGTCAAGCACAGAGTTTTCATGAGGTCCTGTGGGAAAGCACAGACCCAACCCTTCACACACTTACCCCTCAAGGCATGCATGAAGCCTGCCCAAAATGCCCACTTAAGCATGGCCTTACTCTCATTTTACACGGAGAGCTTGGATTTGAGTTTAGGCTCAGCTCTAGACTAGAGCAGGGCTACTGTTGATCCTCTCCAGGGCATGGACAGCAGCAAAGAGGCTGATATTTATAGCCCCTTAGAGGATCCTGTCTTTTGAAGATTCAAGTTGAGTGCTAGCATATGATGTCACTGTCTGGACAAAAGGGACAGCAACTCTATTCATGGTTTCAAGCCCTGGTAAACAGAAAATCACACAGAAATCTTGACTGCAATAGACCCCTAAGAAGAACAAGTCTTTTTCTGGTTTTGTCAGGAAAAGTCTAGTAAGCCCTTTTGGCTTGTATAATCCTGCAACCATACATTGCTAAAAGACCTGGGAGTAGCTGTCAGAGTGGTAAAGACCATTTATCTAAGATTGGTATATGGGCTTTTACTCTACTATTTTCATAGGATGGGCATCTCAAATGCTTTTGTATTCTGGCATGAGAGGGGAGATGGGAGAAGTGGATTATCCCGAAAGACCAGGCTATTATGCAGTAACAGCACAGATGTCGTCAGAGTTTTAGGAGAGAGATACACCATTGACACGATAGCTGGAGCAGGCCCTGGCTCTGTGGAGGTGTACAGGTATGTGAGGCTGTTAGGATTCTTTCAAGAAGTGTTTTTGTCATAGATAATGTTACAGCGGGCTGCCACATATAGCTGAAGTCCTGTGCCTTCACTTGTGTCATACAGTATCACAGAGAAGATCATCACTTGAGTAAAGAGCTGCTGCCCCGAGGTAAAACTGGTGGAACTTGGCTCCTAATGCTCCAAGAACAAGCATGTTTTCTCAGAAAGACCTTTCTACCTTTCTCTTGGTCAGTGGGAGAACATCTGGGTGTTGGGTTGTACAACATGGGGCATAGTAACATACTGACCACATGACAAAGCATTTAATTTTGGGGTGGGGTAAGGGTCTTGGTCACTTTGGACAGCCGCTTTCCGGGCTTCAGAAACCAGTCAGATATCTCTGGCATTTCACATCACAGCACAGGAGAGAAGCCACTGCATCACCACTCGAGTGTATGAGTTGGGGATGTCCCACTAGAAGGTATAAGGTGGGAACAGTTGAGGGTGTGTCACAACAGAACCCAGGAGGCATTGCCAGTTGCCACATGGTCAGCAGTAGCCCAGAACATGTGAACACTCCTTGACATTGAGGCAACCTTGGTGTCAGTGGCAGAATACCCAGTCTTCCCACAGGGGCTAGGATTGCATTCTGAAACTAAATTTTCTAAGTGAATTTTGGTTGAGCTGCCTTGGAGTAGATAGGATCAAAACAGACCAGAAGCCAGAAGGGAGCTGCAGAGAGATAAGACCAGAAAGAGAAATCTCTTTATTTCTTTATTTTAAACCTCAGTAGCAGTTTTGCTTGCTTGATTTGAAAATATCAATCAGTCTAGGTGACAGAGCTAAGGAACAGAATCAAATATCTGAGCTTTAGCAATGTAATAGGCAAAACTTAATCCTCAGACTAACCTTACTTTCTCATAAGTGAGCTATATTGTATTTTGAGTTTACAATGATCAGGGATTATCCTCCAAAATAAATAATAAACTAGCATCCCATATCTAAGGCGAAAGTTAGAGTCTTAAGGTATAAATGGGAAAAAATAACCTTAACTCTTCTTTTTCAGAGACGCAGAGCAAAAAAAAAAAAAAAAATTAAATCGGTTAAGTCAATAAAGTTACTTTTAGAAAATAAAGTAAGATAGAAGAGAATCAGAGCTGAAAAGCTTCTTATTTCTTTTTAAGATATTGCATTAGCTTTTCCTCTCCTTGTCCTTCCCTAGTTAGCATCCCTAATTTGCATGCAGAGCCAGGTCTGTGATAAAATCCCTCCATCAGATCCACAGAGTATATTGCCAGCCTCAGCCAGGGAAATGGATTGAAAGATTCAGTGAGACGACAGTACGTTTAAATCCTTGCGAGAAAAAGGGAGAGAAAGAAAAGCTGATAAAACAAAATAATGACTACATCTCTCCTGTTAGGTAACAGTTACCCTAGGGCTGGAACATTTCCATTGAGAATATAAATGCTGGAAGAGTGCTCTATCTTCAAGGATGTTTTTGTGATCATAATGACAAAACTAAAAGCACGGTGTCCCTGTTATTGTTCTCACACACGCATTTTCTTCACGTGCAGTGCAAAATGAAATTATCCCTTTCTGTGACTGAAAACAACTGATTTGCTGCAACTTAATCAAGTTTCTGTCCACGTGAGTGCCAATAATTCAACACATTCATACTCAAAACCGTATTTGCTTAAACAACCTCTGAGCTTCAAGTCAAGCTATAGATCTGGGATCTGTAGGAAGTATTAGTTTTCCCTCTCTGACATTGTCTTCCTTAATTAATTAACTTGGTTGTACAGGTATACTTCAAATTCCAACACATACGTAGAGAAATCAACCATTTAAAACAATGTCAATGTTAACAAGATGATCCATTTCATCCTCTTACAGAAGCTAATGAGCCATTGTGAAGTTACTGTGATGGAAAGACAGTGCTTGCAATTACACTGATTAGCAGAGTTTTCTCATGAGTGGGTACTTTAAAGTAATTATTTCCATTTCTTCTTGTAAAATAAATAATTTTTTTTAAAGGGCTATATCTCTGCACAACTGAGCTTTGATTACCTGGCATTTGAAAACACATTCTCAAAAGGATGTTTCTAATTATTGTCTTACAAAAAGAAAAAAGGTACTACTGCTTTAGAGACTTCGTTTTGACCATTTGGAGCTTATAATGGGAACTCAGTTTTAAGTAACTGCAACAGTATCTAGCATTTTTGAGATCATATAAATTTATCCATAACTGTCAATATGTGAGAACAGTCTAGCTTAGCCCGGTGGAATTTTCATAACCAACCACAGCTCTAGGTCTATTTCATTTCAGGCAGCTTTCTCTCACCCATACCCATTAACCTTGATACGTTTATTTATTCTCATTTGACTTCGATGGACTCTTAGTAGTGTTCTTAATGATGTTTCATAAGGTGACAGTATCAAATATCCTTCACTTTTCAGAGATCTTTCAGTACTTCCCTGACCTTCAGATATCCTTTAAATAAAGCTTTCTGCAACGTTTTAGTAGTCATCATTCTGTGGCCTTTAAAAAACAGCCTATCTAGCAGCACTTTGGTTACAGGGGTGAAGAACGGGCTATGCCAGCCACCCTGTGCTATCTCTTAATTACTTTTTTACAGGATTTTACTTTGTAGCTTTGGTGATCACAGACCACATTTCAAAAGGATCTGGACAGGCTTTTTAAATCAAATACTTGTATATTTCTCTATGCCCACTCTTCTCTCAGGTATGCTTTTCCACAGATAAAGTGCTGTCTGCAAAGAGTTCAGCATCCCTGTGTACCTTCGTAAAGGTCTGCTATTTTCCCATAATGTATTTGAAATGCTAAACAACATTCCTATGGCAAAACAAGGAAGAAGCCTTCTGATATGGCCTGCTTTATGACTTTCAATATGTAAGCTAACTTTCTGAGAATGGTTCTGCCTCACAGAAAATGGAAACTGATTCATTTTATATATTTCATTGGTTTGTTTCTTTGCTAAGGCAAAGGAATGCAATATTTTTCCCTTCAGTGAACACAGACCTTACTAGCTCTGCTGGATGTTCTTTAGCATGCCCAGAACAATTATTTTCTGTACAGCTTTTGCTTTTGTCTCAGCTCCATGAACAGAAACTATCCTAAATCCTGAGCTGAGGATGAGCTGGGATCTTTTGGTCTCTTCTCTTTCCTTGAACAGTTCCATTGTTTTAATTTTAAGAAGACTTTTTTTTTGATGAAACCCTCTTTTAATCCCCCAAAAATGTTGCTTTTCATGTCTCTTTCATTACCTGTTGTTCTAACCCAAATGTTTTTCCATTTACATGGTTTTTCATTTTCCCAAACACTACATTTCCATGCTCCCTTCCATAGTGATTAACCATCATAACCCCAAACTTGGCACCTTTATCTCCACTGAGATACATGGTGAGGCATAAAGAGCAGAATGGCATAAAGTGCTTTCATTATCAGCCCCCGATAAAAATTGTTTTGGCATGTGGTCTTCTTTTCATTAAGCAAATGTTGATTTCTGATGAAGAATTAACTCTTTAAAGACTATAAATGTTCTGAGATAATCCACTCATCTCTCAAAATCTAGTCTCTTAGCAGAAGCTTAGTTAAAACTGTCAAATATGCAGACCTTGTGGGTGACCTGCTGCTTTCAGATTGTTTTCATGCTTTCACATCACTCTCATATTTTATATTTACAAAGAGTGTAGTCCTCAAATGTCAATATTATAATTTCACCTTTAACAACCCCTGCCCAAGTTAACAGAAAGCTGCTTAAGAAGAAGCTAACATCAAAAATAAAGCTGCCTTTTTGTGTCTGATTTTTTTTCTTCTTGACTGTTAGTACTTAGACTTGAGAGTGAAACACTGTTTTAGCCTTTCCCATTTCTCTTCCATGTTACAGACGAGTTTCAGCTCTGGTGGGAGTTTTAACAGCTTCATTCAATGCCTTGCTCCCCATCACTCACTCAGAGCCAGGTCATCCCACACTGATTGTCTGAGGCCTAACTCATCAGCACCAAGACCAGATTGTATTGTGGATGAGCTAGTTTGAAAAGGCTTGTGCTACTTCCCCTGAACAGTGTAGTTCTCCACATAGAGGACAAGTTAATATTTTACTACACATCTGAGTGCTTGTTTCAGAATCTCAGGGAAGATGTACTTACTTAGCACTTTATACAGTGCTTTCTGTCTTCAAAAGTATTTACAAAAAGTGGCAGGAGATTGTCTCCGAAAGGGATGTTTAATAAGGGATGTTAATGATAAAAAGGGATGATATTATCCCTCTTGTAGGCAGGTAAATGAAAGCACAGAGGTGAGATGTGCTCTGTACAGTATTACACTTAGCCACATATAAGCTGATATAAGATGAGAGAAATTACTTTGTTTCCAGCATTAAATATCACAAGATGCTCAAGGTGGTTTTTACTCTCAGGACAGTGAAATTAATCCACATACACACTGTTATGAACATTTCTTTTTGCTAGGTTAAATAACCCCTGGGTACTCATCCCAAACTTTGTACTGCTCAGCTCTGCCGGTTTGGCGTAGTTCTTTGTCTTTGCTCTTCATCTGCACGGGGCAGAGAACTGCCCAAGCTTGAATCTGTCGTGCAGTATCTCTCATACAATCAATGACTGATCTATCCGTTGCCAAGACCTCTACGCAGCAAGTGAGAAAACCAGACAGAAATACATTCAGGCCCCAAGTGGTAGATTCCGTCCCTGTAATTTACCATAGATGTGAACTTATCCTTTTTCCACCAAAACCATACACAATCAGGCTCTCTCTCCTTTTTCTTGAATCAGAAAAAAAGTCTCTAAATGCAGGAGATTCCTGTGCAAGGGATCTCCGTGTCCTCTCCATTAAGAACTAAGGCTAACAGCTCTGCAGTTCTACCACTGTTATTAACTGCAAGCGTATATTTTTCCAAATAGACAAAATTAAGATGAAAACTAAAAAGAAAGCTATTTTAAAATACTTTGCCTCTCCAGTGCTGTTATGAAAAGAAATCCAATTTTACAAATGGCTCTCATTTATTAATTAATTCATTATGTATCAAGTCATGTTGAAATGGCAGTAGAGAAAACTTTGCACTCAGATCTAAACAACAGTAGGATGAAACAGAAAGGATGTTTTCTCCCTATAATCCATTCTGAACCCAGCCTGGAATCTTGGCAAGCATTTCCGTGGGGCAAAAGATCTCTTTTTCACGTGGAGGTGAGCTTCATGTTTCACTGACTTCGGTGAGCCTCAAGGGGGACATCTATAGGGTTCCCCATGGGTAGACACAGACGTTGCTCATATGCAGATTTGCTTCTGTCTATCAAGGCATGAGCTTCTGCCACTGCTGCTCCTGGATATGAGACGTGTACATCTCTCTCCTCTGCTCTGTCTCTTAAATACTGTGATGTTCTTAAGTGTTCAGTGACCCATTCCTGAGGCCTCTACTCTTTAACAACAAAAGCCACAATTTGACAGTGGTCCAAAAGCTAGCTGGGGGAGGTGTCCAAAAGTGTGTGATGGCAGATGCACATAGACAGTATCACTACACAAGCCTTAGTTTCCATAGGAAAATAGGATAACTATTCAAGTAAGGGTTTTTTTCTACATGACTATTATCCTGTGTATTCATTTTGGACTTCTGCCTCAGCTTATTTCTCAGCATTAATTTACCATGTCAGTACACACTTAAAAAGTGTGAAATACTGAATACCTTATTCTATTTGGGAAGTTAAATTCTCTATTTTCCAAACTCTGTTTGTCACTTTATTCCATTTTGAATAGCAAAGAAAAGTCTTCTTAAGTTGGATACTAATGCAAAAATACATTTGAGAAGTTCATCTTGCTTTCCTTTTTTTTTTTTTTTTAAGAAGACAAGCAATCCCAGAACAATATCCAATATTGGCTCAGCATTTGTAATTTTATCAGGCTCAATATTCCTTCTTTCCCATCTAAAACCAGTTATGCCAAAGAATATTACTGTTTAAAAGGAAGAGAACTTCTGTAATACACTAATGTGGCACCCAGTTAATTGCTAGAATTGCCAAATGCCTCCAACTACACAAGTGCTACACCTATACTAGCACTGAGGGAATTTTATAGTTTCACAAATTAGAGATTAGAAAAATATTAGAAAGAATTATGGAATTATTTTTGAACTTACTGAAAGTATTTCAAGGAATTTATGGAACACAAATTTTTTCCTATGTTTATCTTGTACTAAGCCTAAACTACCGGGCTGGTTTTTGAAAGTTTTGTATAACTGTAAACTCTTGCTGAATTCAGCAGGTTATCACAAAGTTTTTTTCTTATCTTGGGGCCAAAGGAAGGATCTCTGGATTCTCTTTAGTGAGAGCTTCAGGCATTACATGGCTATAGAAACTGGACTGTCACAAACCGGAGAGAAAAGAATTGTTTTCAGCAGTGATCATAAAAATTACAAGGAATAGGATAGAAGCTTCATGGAATCTATGAAGGCATATTTAGTATGGATCTCTCTTCCTGCAGAAGCAGAAGCAACAGTATGAGAAGTTACACATCTCATAACTCCATGTCTCCACTACTCAGAAAGTAAATGGACACAAAATTGTACAAACAAAAAGTGCTGTGTTGGTAAGAGACATTTTGAAAACCACAGAACAGGTGACAGTACATTACTGGGGAGATTAATTACTTCTCATGCTTCCAGAAAGTCCATTAAGAAATCTAATCTACAAAATGGGCTCTCCTACACACATTACTTGTCCATTAACGTTCTGAGAGCGTTTCGCTATTAGGCAGCACAGGTGATAGCATGTACAGTCCTTGTGAACTAGTGGGAATGGGGTTTCTATGATACTTTCATATTGAAGAAGAAATAGCAAAAGAACAAGAGATGCAGCCGCAAGCAGCACCTTTTCACAGTCTGTCCAGGAAATGTACAAAGCAACAGTCCAAAATAAATGAACCACTGAATCTAAATAATTACTTGGTTTCCTTTGGTAAGTTTTTCTCTCTTTGCCACTTTCCTTTTCATGACCTGTATGATATACATTGACCTGTATTTTTTCCTGTCCCTTGCCTTATCTCCTATTTCTGCCACCATTTATTCTGTCCTTAACTTGCTCCGCATTTAGTCTTTTCAGTGTGTTTAGCAGCACTATGTTAATCAGCATTTCTTGACACTGCTCATGTCTCTTGTACAGTTCTTTGCCATCATTTGTGTGTGGAGAATTTTGTTCTTTTCCCCTCCTGGGACTTTTAATTCTTCTCTCTTCCCTACTAAAACTTATCTGAATCGCATTCCATGGGTGGATTTTTCATCCTGTGATACATCAAAGAAATGCAACGGGACCTTTTATCTGCAGAGAAAGCTAAAATAGAGTAGGAATATATTTCTGGTAAAGAATTTTCCTTCAAAGTACTTTCTCTCTTGCTCCATCCCCCTGTATTTTTGGCTCCATCCCACCTCCTTTGCAGCATTTATAAGGCTGTCTGATCTGGCCTTTTTTCCAGGCCTTTAGCTTCTGTTGGCATTTAATTTGATATTGATAGCACTTCCCTGGCACCTCTTTAGCACAATTATACATGACAAAATGCATTAAGGATTTTCATTTTGGGCAGCTGAGACTCCACAACTATTCATGATTTGGCATCTCTTTGAAGCTTGTCAACAAGGCTACCAATTATGATGATGGTGGGGTTTGTAATGTGTATATAACATCTGTCCAGCAAAAACTGGAAAGTCATCAGAAAATTTCTTCCAGTCTATAGCAATTAAAACCTAAATGGGTTTTAGTTAGTACATCCATATCCTGGACTTGATTTAAAGATATCCCACTGTTATAATCCAGTGAGTATAGTTTCCTTGTGCTGAAGAGTCTTATTTTTTTTTCACCATTATTTTCTCTCCCATACCTGTTTAACTTCTAATTCCATGTTCACCTTTTACATAAAACACTTCTATGTTCCTTTAATTTCTGGGGTTTTTTATTCTATTTTCTTCCCTTTCTATCCTCTGGCACCCCTGTTCACACACTGCTGATTTAATTGAAAATGAGGCAAATGGAATTAAGAGACAGAAGTCATGCAGACTGGAGATATTCAGCTCTAGAATTCACGATCCATTACTGCAGATGATTCAGAAGTAATGTAGTTTATCCTACTGCAGTGTTTAGTATGGACAAGATGGCCATCGATTCTTAGATAATTGCATTACTGAAAGGGCAATAAATACATGGAACAGGTTACAGAAGAGAATATTAAAGCAAGGTGAGATTAGTCATAGTATAATAGAATCATAGATGTAGATGGAAAACACCTATATAGTTCCTCAAGCCTCTCTACTTTGCCAAGCTTGGATTGCTTCCCACTAAAACACAGTTTCAAGTTCTTTGTTAAGTCTAACTCTAGAGGTCGTGATAGGCATTCACCTCCTACTTTCCAGTAGGAATTTTTGCTGCTAGGGAGACCTCCTAGCAGAGCTCATAACTTCCAGGGTTATGATCAGTGGCACAGAGTCTAGCTGGAGGCCTGTAGCTAGTTCAGGGGTCATTCTTGCTCAACATCTTCATCAATGACATATTCACCAATGTCCTGGATGAAGAGATAGAGTGTACCCTCAGCAAGTTTGAGGATGATACAAAACTGGCAGTAGCGGCTGTCACACCAGAAGGCTGTGCTGCCATTCAACAAGACCCAGACAGGCTGGAGAGTTGGGTGGTGAGGAACCTAATGAAGTTCAACAAGGGCAAGTGTAGACTCATGCACTTTGAGAGGAATAACCCCTTACACCAGTACAGGTTAGGGGTTGTCCTGCCAGAAAGCAGCTCTGAGCCAGCAATGTGCCCTTGTAGCCAAGGAGTCCAGTGGCATCCTAGGGTGCAAGAAGAAGAGTGTGACCAGCAGGTCAAGTGAAGCTCCCCAGTTCAAGAGAGACAAGAAACTACTGGAGACAGTTCAGCAGAGGGCTACAAAGATGACTAGGGGACTGGAGCATCTCTCTTAAGAGGAAAGACTGAGAGACCTGGGGCTGTTTAGCCCAGAGAAGACTAAAAGGAGATCTTATCAATGCTTATAAATATCTAAAGGGTGGGTGTCCAGAGGATGTGGCCAGAATCCTTTCTGTGGTGCCCAGTGATATGGCAAGGGGCAATGGACACAAACTGGATCACAGGAATTTCCACTTACTCATAAAGAGAAAAGTCTGTACTTTTAAGGATGAAGGAGCACTGCAACAGACTGCCCAGAGAGATTGTGGAGTCTCCTTCTCTGGACACTTTCAAAATCCACCTAGGCATATTCCTGTGCAACCTCACCTAGGAAAACCTGCTTTGAGAGGTCAGTTAGACTAGTTCATCTCCATAGACCCCTTCCAACCCCTACCATTCCGTGATTCTGTGATTCCTCTCTCTCTGCCTTTGATGAACTAAGTGTGGGGCCAAACAGCAGCACTTTCTCGCATAGAAAAAGTGATTTCGCAAACCCATAGACAAAACTGCAGGATCCTGAAGCAGGAATGCTGGCAGATGAGAAGGTGGGTGTGAGAGGAAACCACATGTGATGGCACTGATTTGACTGCCCTGGAAAAGACATTGGCAATGACTATCAAGCCCCTGCATTATAGCCTGTAAACAGCAGATTGTGGAGTCAGCAGGAAGAGCTCTATGAGTTGCTGGAGGTCTTGAACAAGATGCAGCATCCATTAGTAGTGACACACCAGTGGAAGGAAATGTAGCTGCATTTTTAGGGACTCAATTAGCATTAGGCATACTTAATAAGGTAGGAATTCTTTTGAGAATTTGAGAGATGCTGAAACAGTAGAAGCTCAGGAAATAATCTGAAAGTTTTGCCTCTGGGTAAACTGGATGGACTAGCTGGAAATGGGGAAGCATTCTAGAAAGTAAAATAAGCATCATGGATAACACAGCATGTAACTCCTTGCCTGTAATACAAGAGAAAATTTAGGAAAGAAGCTCATTTGAATATGGTAAATCTCCTTCTCCATGTTGGGAAGAAGAAAGGGGATAACTGATTATTATGATAAGCTATGCAATATTTTCCTTTCCAAGAGGTCCAGCAAGACTTTTCTTATACAGAAAAATGTCACATACATATTTAAAAGCCACAAGGCCATATGTTAGACTAATCTTAAAATAAAAAATGGTAGAAAGAAGGATGGGTGTTGGAAGAAGCCAGGAGTAAAGGTATCTTATGAAGTGTCACATCCTTCAGTAATCTCATGCTTCAGTCACTCTTTGCTGCAGTGAATCTTTTGTATTAAACTGTATTTTCAGTACTGAAAGAGTTGTGTGTGAAATAAGCACATCTTGACAATACAAATCCCTGCTTTTGCTTTTCCTAGCAACAGCCAAAAGACTGCTGCATGATCTGATCCAAGAGTTCCAGAAAATTAGTTTTCAAACCATAAGACTACTAAATTGTGGATAATAATTTCCCACCTTGTTGATTAATTATGAAATCTTCTTGTTTGAGATTAGATGGATGCTCAGTCTCGATGTCCATTCAAGACACAGTTGTGGAATTACCAGCAGTGATTCACTGGTTTGGGCACAGAGATACATTTCCATCATTAACATATGATAGAGATGTTAGTGGTACTTTACTTCACTTAAAGAAAGTGTATAAGGTTCTCTCCATCTTTGGATATACTCAAAACCTGAGTGGACACAGCCTATGCAACCACTCTTCTCCATTATGTTCTGGGCAGGACTCTTGGGCTAGAGACCTTCAGAGTGGTAGCCCCTCAGCTATTAAGTAAAAAAAGCATTTACTGTCACTTGATGTTATGCTTTTGGGGGATGTCTTGACACATTAGTGGGGATTTACAATTTTAGTGGGTGTTAGAAACAGTAAGAATGCTAAACCAAAAGACAATATTAGACTTACTTAGATAATTCTGTGGGTTAGGGGGTAATCCATTGGAGAAAAATCAGTATCTAATAAATTAAGTTGCTGCCAGTGTTTTGTCAGCCTCCAAGTTTGTTGCATAAAAGTAGAGGGTTGGGTGTTAATTAACAGCGTGATTTTATTTCCTTATATGTTGCTGGGACTTTTTGCTTAGGTTTTCTATCAAAACTGCATTCGTGTCAGCCCACATATTCTTGAGTAGACTCTGTAGAAAATTCTCCATAATATGTTAGTGTTTATAATGAGATTTCTGCAATATTATATTGCTGTTCTACCTGACAAATTATTTTTTTATCTAATTCACTTGGTCCTAGCTACTGTTCTATGCAGAGCACAGAACAATATTTTTCCATGGAATATTTACAATCCAAAAATATTTACCCCATTATAAGGGTAAGGTAAATGTTGCTTTATAAATTGGAATATTTGTCACCCCATAAAGTTGTTTACCCTTCCCCAGAAATATAGATGCAGTACAATGAGAGTATTTACCCTTCAATTTAACTAGCAAATATTTGTAGGCCAACATCTTTTATGCCCACCACCTGCTCTCAAGGCATCGCACCGCCAAATTATTTTATTTCTCAGTTTCTTTTCATTTTTTATGTTAAGTTGTTTGCTTCGAGATTTTCTATGTCTTTTCCTTCCCATTCATCATCACAGTTCTGCGAACGCTGCACCAAGAAACAGGGTCAGGTTTCCATACGCCTGTGGCAGAGTGACAACAGAGGATGATTTACCTCTGTTCTTTGACCACTCATCTCTGCATTTGCAAAGCAAAAGCCCACAAGCCAGTGCTATTTTGTAGGCACAGCACATTACAGACTCAGGTACAATTTGCTATCTGATATCCCCCAGGTCTCTTTCTACACTATGAGTTTGTAGGTTATTCCTCCAACTGAATAGCTGTTGGAAGTTATTTTCCTCTTCAGACAAATCTTCTTCCATCTTCTGTTTTTAAAAATCTCTCATTTTATTACCCTTGTTCATGTATCTTACTGTATAAGCTGTTCTGTTTCATTAAAGATACTTAGATTTTTTTTAATGTTCACCTATATTTTAAAAGTAATATTCATAGATCTCCAGTATTCTTAGAGTTCTTACACATTCCATCTACTTCCTAAAAAATGCAGATAATACAACAAAAATTACCTGCAAGTACAAAACCCCAGCAACTATACTTGATTATTTTTAAATCACGTTAATGACGACCTTAATAAGCTGTCAAGCAGGAGCCCCAAATCCCTTAGCAGAATCCCTTTTGCCCTGAAAATACTGTTTTAGTGTATCAAAAATGGAGATGACTTAGAAGCTGAAGGATTCTTTTTGGTTTTCATCAGAACAGTCATCTGCTTGCTTTTTTATTTCTGCTTCCTTAGCAAAAAGGGAAACTCTCTTCTTCTCTGTACATTGTTGACTGAGTCACACAATAATGTTTTCATTCAACAGGCAGTGTTTCTAAGTTTAGATCAAAGCTAATTTAAACAGAAATGTCTTCCCCTAAACTCCACACTTAGTATTGGTGTCTTAACATTACAACTGTTATACATTTGCCAGTTCAGGAAATACTTGACATTTGGACAGGCATAGCAGTGACCACAAGAAATAGTTATATGTGCAAGACAACAGCAGGACCTCTCCTTTTTCACAGTTCATCAGAAGTGCACTCAGACTACCAACCAAACAAGGTGCTTTACCCACTACTCAGTGCCTTACCACTATAGTCTGAACACCTTGGGGATGCTGGAGGATTTATCCTGCTGGGGCTTCTGCTCCCTGTTTGGGAGATTAAGCTGATCATGGGATATTGCTGGCCAAACCCAGAAGAGAATTTCAGGCTGGAGAAAAACTCACTGTGGC
>JANIJG010019041.1:7779-113745 GCA_024611175.1 Megaceryle torquata
GAAAGGAAAGGAAAGGAAAGGAAAGGAAAGGAAAGGAAAGGAAAGGAAAGGAAAGGAAAGGAAAGGAAAGGAAAGATGTTCTTTAGATGCCATGTAAAATATAAATAGCTTCTGCACTTGTTAGTTTAACTGTTCTACATTACTCTGCATTGCACCTCATTCCAGTATCTGGAGAGAAACCCTAAGTATTAAAGAAAAACAAGGGTAGTCATATTCATGAACTTTACCTGGCCAGTTCAAAACAGGTTCTCCAAATGGGAACCCGGGAAGGCCTACAGTTTCCCTTGAGATAATCTGTTTTAGATGTGTCATGCAGTTGAGATCCAGGTCTCAGATTCTTCAGAATCCTCATGGAACCTCATTTTTTAAGCAAACCTTTCTAAATAAGCTTTCTTAGAAATGAAATATAGGCTTGTTTTTGACATTATCATCTTTTTTTTGGTAATACTCAGCTGGGCTATTAATGAGTGGAAGGTGTTTTAATGGATGTTCATGCTTTTATGTGATGAATACAGAGATTAAAAGGTATTTGAAGTTTGGTCTAGAATTCAGACATGAAAATTCATTCTCCTGATATTTAGAAATTTCTTATACATATTGTTCCAGGCAGTTCATGGAGCAGAATAATTGCCTCTTTCAGAAAAGGTTTATGTAAAATCCTAGTAAAAATCGAGAAGAGTAGAAATGATGGTATAGAGAGCAGAGTCTGGGATTTCTTTTAGTCATGTTTCTCCTATTAAGTGTGGTGGACATCTTGCCTTTCTTGAATAAGATAGTGAAAGTTGTCTGTTTTCTGAGTCAAATTCAACTTTCCCAAAGCATATAAGTCTTCTCTGAAAGACAAATACCTGCCCTTTCTCTTAATACTCTAGGGGAACTTGCTGCATTACAGGAGCTCTTTCCTTCTAGAAAAAAAAGAGTTAGAAGTGATTCATAGATTTTGTATAGGTTGAGGACTTTTGCCTTACTAAGGGAGTAACATTGCCCTCTTTTGTAGCAAAATGCCACTTTCTATTCTGAAATTACTACAGAAAAAAAAAAAAAAAACCCCAAACCCAAAAATACTGCATTTTTTCTTTGATGCTGCCATTTCTGACTATCACGATTCCAAGAACTTTCTGCTTGGAATATATCTTTTGGTTTCCTAATAACAATTTCAGCAAGACAAGCACAGATTAAAAGGGAGCTTCCCAAGTATGTGCAAACGCTTATTATAAATGGAACAGTCCTGTGGCAAATTTTCCACAGCACAAGTCATTGTTTTGAAATGTATTTCAAGATGAAGCATATCTGATCACATCCAAGGCAGGAATATTAGTGTTTATTATGTCCCTGTGAACTTGAAGAATACAGTCTTGAGATGAAGATAGATATTGATGATGGAGTACTAATGTCTGAAATGGATTGGTTTTGAAGTAAGAATGATAAAAAATTATCTAATATTAAGCAAAATGCCATAGTAATTTCAAAATGCAGAAATAAAATAATCTGAACAAGCTCATATATGCTTGAAGCTGGATGCTTTAACACCAAGGAGTTTCATATTTTTCCACTTGTATTCAACTGGTGAGATTTTGCTTGTAGTGAGTGTGACATGAGTAATAAACCATTCCTTTTCTTTTCTATAGGCCATGCCAAATGGACAATAAATACCTGACAAAATAATCTAGAGTTCATCAGAGGTCATTCCAGGAAGTTTTTGTCTGGGCATGTATATTATAATGAACTGATGGTCTTCTGGGGTCATTCATTTATGAATTAAAAAAAAAACAACAACAACAAATCATGCTTTTAATATTCAGCCTGTTTTTTAATTACCAGAGTGACAATCCATAACTAGAAATAAGCTAAACCTCAAAGTCATTCAACACCTCTCTTGTTCCCAACCAACTACTGAATGTCGATGGCTCAAGCAAGTGAATGCTCTGCTCCAAGATAATTCCAATTTTGTTTAATCAAAAGCTGACCTTCTCAGATCATGACTGTTAATGCCAACAGGGCAATTGCCTTATCTACAGGATAGTAACAATAGTTCCACTGGTGTTGGTTTTCAGCACTATCTAGCTATATAAAAATATACCCTACTTTCTCCAAGGTTTTTTTCTCTCCTGGAGGTTTTTTAATTTATTTTTACCTCAAATATGGTAACCTCTAGCAAAATAAATGAACAGATCTTTCTGAATGTCTTCATACAGAGTTTTACAGAGGTACATTTAAGATCTGAAAGGATACAGCCACATCAATAGCACTGTTGTAGTGGACAATGCTGTGTATCTCTAAAACCTATTGTGGATTCCAGCTAGTCATTTTTATAGAAGTCCATTAAGGTGAAAAGGCTCTTTAAGGCCACAACAAACTACCAGCACATGAACAAAACAACTCTCTTATGCGAGGTTGAAGTAAACTCTAGTTTACTTCCAGCACTAACATGTATTATCAAGAAATATCAGACAAAGGAATTAGGAAAAAAACCCACAGTCTTTTCTTTCCAATTCACTTGTCCTTTCAAAGCATATACTTGATACACCTCACCTTCAGTTTTGCATACATTCTGGGAAAACACTAGCAAATTTGGGTAGAGAAGGCATTTTGCCAAGAATCCCTTCCAAGTTTGGAGAACGGGCTCAAAAGTCTTTAAGTAATGAATCACCTCAGATTCTCCATAATGGCCCCAGCAGCAGCACTTCTAAGCCAAGATGCAAGGTTCACTTCTTGTCCTACAGGAGAGGCACAGACTTGCAACTCAGAGGTGCCAAGAATCACGAAAATAATACATGTGAATTATAGCAAGATAAACTGGACTCATGGCTTTGAGAATGAAAACATATTGTAATTAAAAGATCAAAGGCAATCCAAATAAATCTACTCTGTTTCAAGGGCTAATGCCAAGAACAGGCTTCCCTTTCCATGATATCAGCAATCTTCTTGTACATGCCCATCCTAAGCTGTCAGTGCCCTGCAGGACGTTATGACTTGGCCTTCATACTAAGTGGTTGGGCAGCAGGGTGCAGAAGAAAAGATATTTCCTGCTTTTAACCTAGCTCTGGGTCTTGATGGTATTTCAGTATTGCTACTGGATTTTTTTCCCTTAGCCATACATCTCATTGAGCACTCCAGGCAACACATACCTGCAGGTGGGCAGGTGGGGATTTGTCAGAATGTAACAAAACATAAATAGCAACTTATGAGTGCTTAAGCCATGAAAGTCAAGTGATGATGGCTTGTTGCGAGGAGTATTTGTACCAGTGGGTATGCTGCTCTCTGTGCCCATTGTATTCCTTTATACTTTGATGAGAAAGATGGGTTTAAACACAGAATATGTCTGTTGAACAAATAAAACCACACAACTTCCGAACAATATCACTGTGCTTTCCATGATCTCCTCTTTCAAAAGGTGATTTCCCAGGTAGATCTGCTTCTCTGATTTAATGCCTCAAATCAGACCTGCATGCCAGAAGGGGTGACTGATGATGGTACAGATAAACTGAGTTTATGTGGGTCAGTTTTTGGAAATATGATTTGTATGTGCCCTAATGCCCAGAGTCAGGGAGGGTGGAAGATGTCTGACTTTGGAAAAAAAAAGTCAGTTAGTTCCAAAATATAAGAAATAATAAATGAGTTTATTGATTGTTTCTGTTACTCAGGAAGTCTCTGGCTGTATCCTAGGGACCTTCAGTAAACAAGTTACAGCTCTAATGACATTGCCTATCTTTATTCCTGATAAAACTGGAATCAAAGGTACCTGAGGATGAAGGTAACAAGTTGAGATGGTGCTAAAATGGTATACTTTTTGCAGGGCACATTTCAACTGCATATGCTATTAGGGCTTTTTTTTTTTTTTTTCAAAGCTACCTGTATTGTGCATTTATTATTGTTACTGTACCACTGTTCTCAATATTGAACTTCTTTTCCCTTTGCAAGAGCTCTGAGGCACTGGAGAAACAATGGCAATCCCAAGAAGGGACCATTTCTGTTTTGGAGAGAGCTCATACAGTGGAAACGGGGCCACTCACAGTTTGTCTATATATTGTCCACAAGCCTAGTGAGACCATATTTCCTGAAGAGATGAATCAGTGCAGCTCTGCAACATTATAAATGAGGTCATGGCAGTCACCCAGAAGCTGCAATAAGCTCAGGTTCTGAAATAAGGGCTTCTCATGCTCAGGAAATAGAAGAGGCAACCCACAAAGGTGTCTGTAGACAGACTCTCTACGGGACACCAGCTGGCGTATGACTTGACCAAATTATTCATTTTTGGGGCTGCTGTGAGTGATTTACTGCAAACTAACAGGATCCTGGAGCTCATAATCACAACAAAAGGCAGGGGCACTTTGCACATGGCTAGAGTCAGCTGCTGTAGCAGCATTTTTGCAAGCAAAATAGAGGCTGTCATTAGGAGATGCAAGGTGTGATGCTGTCTCCACTGCTTGCTGTTACAGAGCTGCCTGCTGTGCTTCACATTGCCACTGGTCACCCGCTCGGGCCCATGCAGTTGGCTGAAAAGAATCTTAAAATTGCTCAGACAGCAGAGACTGCTGCTTTGATCTTGAAACAGACAGTTCCCTTCAATCCTACAGCCATTTCTCTTCTAGTGCCAAGTAGGAAAGGAAGGTTGGAGCACTTTTTTTTTTTGTCAGCATAAGCTTTCAAAAAAAAGAGAAGATTGGGGTGAGAGAAGAGGCTTATTTTGTTAGTTGGAAGGAAAAGTCTGAGAGACAACAATTTAAAAGGATATTGAAGGAATTTAGTGTCTCTCTCTTCCTGAATTTGGAAAAATGAGTACTTTGTTGAATGAAGCAAAAAAGCAATGGTCTTCTGGCTTGCCCTACATTTTACCTGCAGAAATGAGGTGTGTCAGAAAACAATACAAGCTGCTGCCTTGTTCAATGCAGTAGCTGCTAAAGGATCCTGGGGAAAGCTGGTGCGGAGGTGGAAGGGAATAAGTATTAATATTTTTCTACATTTTGACCCCATTAGACATTCCAGGCGCAGGTCAAGTGCAGCAGTTTATCTTCACCCCGGGGAGGAGTCTGATCTGTTGTCTTTGATCTATCCTGTGGTGATGAGTCTGATAATGTTTCCATCTGAGAGCACTAAAGCAAGTCAATAAATAGCAAAGCAAAAAATTCCACCTCTGCCATAAACTAGAATGGGAGAAGGGGAGGGAACATTGAAGTCCCTAATGTGTGGGGTTTTTTTTTTCCCTTAACAACCAGTGATGAGGGCATTAAATATGATTTCCACTTAAAAATTCTCTATTCAAATACTCTGTCTTTTAAGCATCATTATACTTGATCAAAGGGAGTCCAAATAAGTACCATTACTCAAGAGATCCTCATTTCCAAATGTTTCCTCGAACTTTCTGCTGTTTGCTGAAGTTTTAAACTCTTAGCCAGAGTCTGCATGTCAAACTACAGAGCAACAAATGAAATCAAGAGTAAAAGGCTGTCTAGAGACTGTATTCCTGATTTCAGTCTCAATTATAAACCGCAGGCAATTCTATTTAATCCCTGAAGAAAGGGGGTACTTTTACTTGGGCTGCCACAAGTGCTGATCATAGAAAAACTGTGGCTTCCAGAGTCTCTGCTTTCCCCCATGCTAGGAGAAAAGGTGTTTGGACCAGCTCTTCTCACAGTGGGATAGCTGTGCTTGGCTGATCAGGACATTGAATGGAGGAAGCCAAGAATCAGATCTTGAGGAACATAATTTACTCCAAATGGGGATATACAGCTCCCAGAGGACTGGCCAGTTGGCTGACCTGTTGTAGAAGAGGGACAACCTGATAAAAAGGTTGCTTCCCCCTCCCCACTGTTAACATGGAGAAGATGATTAAATGGTTCTTTGTATCTGCCCCACTAAGGCAAGAAGCCAGGATCAAATTGTGTCCTCCATGGGATAAGAGTCAGACACTTAAGTGTCTGTTAAAAGTAACATCAGTTGAGAAAAAATGTTCTTGCAAGAGTAGTTTTATTCCTCCCTCTCATAGAAGTTTCTACTTCTGACTTCTTAGTATTGCTAAATTATCAGGAGCAATTTATGACTTATTTTGTTTATGACATTTTCCAGCCTCTGGATGTCTTCAGGACTGTAACTGTTTCTTTGATCTACCTGAACCTCTCAGCTCCCAATCCAGGATGAAAGATGAACAGTTTTTACTAGTTGAAAAGTTCCACAGGGAAGGTTTAGTGTAGTTTCATTTTCTAGATTTTAGGTTTTGGCATTTCTAAATGAAAAGATTTAATTTAGTGAGGCCATGTACTAATCCATAACATGGGAGTTGTAGCCTGAGTGCCCAGCTGGGTTACGTGTCACAGTGAACTGGAGGAAGACTATAGTACCTGACAGAAAATGCAGTACATATGGAAGAACATGACCAAGTGAGGACAGTGAATGTCCAAAACACATTCAAGTCCCATTAGGCTTTCTGTGCACAATAGTTCAGTGACACAGGATGCCGCAAATTTCTATTCTGTATGCCTGGCATCTGAGCTGTATTCACTGATGATCACCAGGCCAGGAGATAAGAGTGGAGTTCTCATACTGCTTGCAGTGGTCAGTGGGAAGCAGGCAGGACTTAAATCCTACACAGGAGTGTCTCCCACTCATGTTTTGTTTGTGTGAAAACCAGGCAGAGATAGGGACTGTTTTCTGCCATGACATTATAGCCATTCGCCTCACAGTCTTTCTTAATTAATCTACTTGTTGCTACAACATCGAGATATTTATTAGATCTTTAGACGTCATTAGAGGAGAAAGCTGCCTTCTCTGGGTTTTGAATTTATAATGTTAAAACATCCTAGGTTTGATTCATAGCATTTTGTGGTGGATAGGTAAATATCTATATACCTCACAATATCTACAGAAAGGAAGGCACACCAGTAAGACAAGAAATTGCTTCAAGATTAAAATCACAGCAATTTTACAACAGAAGCAGGAGTAGCTCATTTCCACCTGGTAAAAGCTTGCTATTATTAAATTATTCATTTATAACAAGCAGAACTTATTTGTGAAACTGAGAATCCAAGACAGAAAAAAAATAGAAACACATCTGGGGCAGCTACAGTTTTTCATCCTTACAGAGATGTACAAACCTCCAGCAATAGGCCGAACTCTAGGAAGACAAATAAAACCTTACATCTGCACATTTGCACAAAATGGTGCAAAATGGAATAACATCAATTTCCTATTACACGGTTTATTTCTCACAAAACACTTAAACCTCATTTTTCCCTCCCTTTTTCCTGCAGTTCTGGACCTTGTGCAAAGGAAGTCTGGACATTATTACTATAAGTGTCTCCCTCAGGACTCAGACTTGCAAACATTCTCTGATCCCACATAAACAGGATAATGTGTTGGGCTGTTTGTTTATGCCACACTGTAATTCACCCTTTGACATAAACCAGTTTCAAGTGATTTTTTTTTGCCCTCTCCTTGTCTGGGAATCAAACATCACCTGCAGGTTTCCCCGCATAATTAGATAACAGTAATAGCAGAATATTGGCCAGTAGCTGAATAGTTGCACCAAGATCATGGTCTTGATGAAAAGGCAACAAGGACTACCAGCACATGCAACTATTGCCACCGAAGATGAATCTTGTGGTGTCCTCTGGGTAAAGATAGGAATCAGCATTCATTTATCTCCAGCCAAAATGGCTATTGCATTGGCTAAACCTCGTTGACGCTTCAAATAGCTGACTTAGTCCACTGCTGATCAGGATCCTGTATTGTCCCTCTATCTTCTGCTAATGCTGACTGTTTTTCCTATCCTTTCCTTCTTCTGCTACCACCCTGTAAGAGAGCTCTAACTGTAAGGGTGGTTGGCTGGAAAATGCACAATTATGAGGCCCTTCTGAGTCAACTGAGGCAAGTCAGTGGTAAGAGCAGTACTGAGAAGCAACAACTTGCTTGCAAGGGCATTCCCACTTTACTTTTGGCAGAAGGATGCTGACGTTGGAAACCGTGAGAATTTGTAGGGCGGGAAAAAACATGCAAATAATACAAAGTGGTAGCTAATATATTCATGATTTGAGAATATAGTGAATGTCTGGCCATAAAACTGGGATTCACAAGGGAATGAAGAGGCAGAAAACACCTACACGTCTAAAGAGGCTGACAGGTATTCACTGGGCTTCTCAGGGATACCTGAACAATTTGGACCTGTAACTCTCATGGATTTCAACATGCATCTAAATGCATGTAAAACTCTTCTCACAACTTTATCCAGCTGAAATTCACATAATACAGATGAATAATTCACTTAGGTTTTTGTTTTGCTCAGGATCATGGAACAAACCGGCAGCATGAGTTATAAAGCACATATAACCAAATACAAAATCTTTCTATTGCATCCTAGGTAGGCAGGAAAAGTTAATTTATCTGCACTCAGATCTCAGTGCTGATCTGTTCCCAATTAACAATGTATTTGGGGAGAAAAATGTTGTGGGTTTTTTTGTTTTTTGTTTTTTTTTGCCACCACCAGATTATTTCTACATTTAACCATGCCATAAAATCTTCCTCTCTTTCTTGGTAATATCTTTCTTTTTATTTCCCAAAAGAAAAGTAATGGACAGCTTAAAAACATCAGTGAAGCAATGTTTATCCCAAGGGCATTGTATTAACATTTCTTGGAGGACTGAGTGTTTGCAGTTCTCTGATAAACATCCTTAGCCTTTCCCTTGGCAGTTAAAAAAAAAATTACAATAAAACTCTCCTTGGGCAATTGGTTGATAGGACCCAGAGCTCTTGCATTTACCAAGGCAATCAGCAGAAAAAACTTAAGGAAAAGAGAGAGGTGATTTGTTAAAAACGATTCAATACTGGTGTTGCAGCAGGCAGGATGGGAATTGCATACTCCTCCTGGGCTCAGAAAAAAGGTGGAAATTCCTCAGCAGCTCTGAGTGACAAAGACTGTGAAAAGGATGATATATGCCCTAGGTTTATTATGGTCAGTTTGAAAACATTAAAATTTTCCATTAAAATTTATCCATGGACTTAAGTAAAACCCAATGCAGATCATTCCCAGGCAATGATTGTCAAGATTTCAGGATGTAACCTTGAGAAGTATAAGCTCAGAGCACAGAGACAAACCCAGATCCTTCAGAGGAGAGGTCAGGCTGAAGCCTCTCTTCACTTCATTTAAGTAGATCTGAATGGTATCTGAGTCTGAGCATCTTTGAACTTCCTTTAATCCCAGGAGACCATTTTTAGAAGCTGCCGTAGGAATAGCCTTATGGTTTTTTTGATATAACTTTAATTAATAAATTTAATACTGCTCAGCTCTCTGATGAATCTACAAAGAATTGAGATCAGTGAACAAACTGCCACAGACAGCCAAAGGAGCATGAAGAGATTGTCTCTGTAAATGCTGCTTGGTAAATTTTCCCACCAGCAGATGAGGTCTTCCTCCCTCCTAAACACTTGGGCTTGGGTTGGAAAGTAAAATTATCAATGTGAAATTTTGTTCCTACTGTAAACAGGCCTGTCCAGCTTCCACCAGAAAAGGCAAAAGGCTACTCCACAATATTTTAATCTTGAGTAAGCTATGGATCATTCAGTGGCTATTAATTCTGTTAGTTCATATGTCCTTTCCTGCATGTGCTTCTGTAAATATATTCAGAGCTCATAAAATGTTAATTAGGAATAAAATAAAATAAATAAGGCAATAATCTGAACCTTCCGGTCCCTTTTGGCCCAGAGTGTGTGCTTGCTGTTAACTATTTCCAGGCCATTCACAAACAAGTGAAAATTTACCAGAACAAGCATCCTTATTCAAGCTCTTTTTTATGATGCAATGAAAAGAGAAACACAGCTCAGTAAATCATATAATTAACACAAGCTTGATGCTTGGCGTGTGAAATTAACCCAGGGAATAAACAAGTGTCTGGGCTAATCCCAGTGAAACTTCTATTGTGCTCTGAGAAGTGCTGGATGTGCCGGCACTGGGACCTTGCCTTTCCTGTACTGAGCAGGGTGGTGTCCACCATGCTGTCTGCAAAGGTACAGCCATGCCAGGGCCAGCTTAGACTCAAGTCCTGGAAGATTTTTGTGACATCTGTGGATACCTGTTGTCTTGCTCTGATCATGGGATCAGGATGTGGAGAGACAAGCTGGGTGGGATCAAGGATCAAGGTGAATTGACACAGACAAGTCAGTGCTGTGCGAAAACCTGTACGAAATTACTTCTGTTGCAAGGAGTATATGGTAGGAACAGACCCAAAAGAGTAAACAGAAGAGGGGAAAAAGAATGAGGGAAGAATGGAGTGATGTGTCAAAGGTCACTGGTGAAACCAAGACCAGGACTTGAGCTTGTGAGTCCCTGCCTGGTGTCCTAGGGTAACATCACACGCAGACATGTACACACACAGAGAAACAGAGTGAAGAGAAGTTCCCAGCATGTGAGAATTGGCTGCTTCTGAACAAAAATTAAAAATGCGTTACTGTCCATAATGTAGGGCTGAAAACAAGAATGTCCAACATCAAAATTTAATAGGTACATTCTTGATTTTGGTGAAATTCAGCGTTACAAAAATGGGAAGAAATTTGTAGAACAGTTGGAGGAATTAATGTAAATCAATGTTTTTCATCTAGCCAAGCTAGAGTATTTGTTATTTGGCATTCAAGTTCCTGCCTGAATATGACTGAAACTATACTGGTTTTGTGGCTTGCTTTTTAACCTGTTTGTACTGTAAGGGAAGGCTCACCTCTTACTGACAGGCTTTGGTCAAGGACTGAACTTCTAAAACAAATCATAGATCACAATGGTCCTCTTGGGGTCTCTTACCAAATTTCTTGAACTTAATCTAATGAAATTCATAAATGCTGAACTTGTTCATGGTTTGTCACAAATGTGCCTCATCCAGATGAAAATTTCAGTGCCCACTGAAAGTATTTGAAATATCCCAAACTTCAAATCATCTGGATTAGAGCAACATTTGGTGTAATATGAGCAGAAATTTTCTAGAGAAAAATGTTTTGAATGATCAGTGTGAAGTTCTGCACAGCAGTAGCATCAGTGCATGCTGCCAGTCTGAAGTAATGGTGTAAAGCACCAATCTAACATTAATATTTATCAAATGCTTGGACTGGATATTTATCAAATGCTTGGAAGGCTGTGATGATGACAGCTTGGGTGAAGATTAGCAGTTTGTTTTTAAAATAGACCATGTTAGTCAGCCAAAAGTAGTAAACAGCTGCTCTGTAATTTACCTCATTAATTGGATTCTAGAGAAGGACTAAGAAACAGGTTCCTGATTGACACTCATCATTAATCTCAGAAGAAGGCAAAGCCAAGGAGACTGAATTGTCTTCATTCTTACAAATTAATTACACTCCGTCTTCTACAAGGGTGCACTGAGCTCTGCAACCTACAGTTACTCTGGGCAAACCAAAAATAGAGAAGTGAAATAGAGAAGTGAAAAAAACATCATAGGGGAAAGTTTATTTTTTCATTACTCATTCTGGTCTTTCTTCATGGACAAACTGCAACACAAGCAAGTGTTCACCAAATGACTTTTAAAGGATGACCAAATGTCTGTGATGAAGCATTTAATATAAAGTGGTTGTTAGAAATACAGAAGAAAGAAAAGAGAAACTGCACACATACACACATAAAATCAATTTCCAGAGTGAGTCAGGAAATTCAAGAACCCAAGGTTTTTACCTTGACATAATTATTTGTTTGTCCTCTGGTTCATTTCCTTATATGAGGGATATACTCTGGGGGGAAAAAAAAAAAAAAAAAAGTATTTACAAAGTCCAAGGTGGGTTTTGGGTAAAATCTGGGAACCTGGATTGTGTGAGTTCTATCCTGTACAGTAAGATGATTAAAACTGCCTGCACCCAGGTTTCCTCCTGCCCTGCCAGTTTCAGTGAAAAATTAGAGGCAGGCATTCAGAGGCAGAAAACAAGACCACAAAGGGGTAGCCATTCTGAAAACAACTTTCTGTATTTCTGTTCACCTCAGTGTCCTCCTCAACACATCTACCATCTCACTTTGCATCTTTTTTTTCTCTTTTTTTTTTTTTTCTCCCTAAGTAGCCTGCTAACAGCTTATCTTCAACAGCCTTCTAAAAACAGACCAAAGGGGATGTGACAAACTCGAGGCAGCAGTCATCACTTCATCTTCAACTGCCTGTTCAACCTAGGCCATCTCAAGGAAAATACTCGTGGTGGCCAGAAGCTTGGGTGTGTTGTAGAAAATGTATCAGGTGACACAGGAAAATAAAAAGAGATTTTTGAAGAATAGGAAGGTGTCTGCAAAATGAGAAGTGGTCCCTACTCAAAGGCTACACAGCCACTCCAAAGCACCTACTTGGAGCTGTGGAGTGCAGGTAAATGTCAAACATCAATATCCATGAGGTGATTTTTCTTTCCTTCCTCAATCTATAATGGGTAAAACTGCTAGGAACTGACTATAATCAGGAGGAATATAATGTGGTTTGGTGAAAGCAATTTTCATTATGTTTTGCTTGGTCAGTGTGTCAAATCTGAACGACAGTTATTTCACTCCTGAACTCCACAGGCAGGGTTTTTTTCTGATCATTTCAATCCTTCTGCACAGTCCCTTTGAAGTTCCAGCCTGATGCTCCTACACAACCATACCTGCCCAGGGCACTGCTCATCTACCCACCCTGTTGTGCTGCCCATGGGAAGGCCACAAAGGATCACAGCTTTTGTCGAGATGGGCAGAACCATTTGGAACCTTTAAGAACAAACAAAGCTTGAAAAAAAAAAAAAAACCCCACAAGAAATGCCACTAAGTACATGATGTAAGCTCAGATAGATCTCATCTCAGTTTTGTTCTTGGGATGTTTGTGGGTTCATAAAACTCCAGCTCCTGGAGCCCTGTGATTATTTGACAATCACAGCTAGCATTGAAAAATAACAACAAAAAAAATTTCAAAGAAGAAGAAGAGCTGCAGTGCCTGAATACTAAATATTCAGAAGTCAGACAGCAAACAAAAAGAATCCATTTTGAGGATTTGTAACTCCTGTGGTTTCAACTGTTGGGACTAGTCCCATTGTTTTTTGTCACTTGGGACTGGTGTCTCATGATTATTTAGGTGGTGCTTGTATAACTCCCTTTCTCCTACTTAAGTTCTCATGCAAAGCTATTAATCCTGACACAGAAAAGGTATACAGTTGATTGAGATGTATGACTCCTACCTTGTTTCTAAAATGGGGGCAAGGCTTGATATTGTATTTTTTAGAAGTACAGCCTGCACTTATTTATAAATTAGAACTAATTACAGGTAACCTGTCTTTGGCGTAAGTAAAAAGAAAAATCCAATTTTCAAATCTTGGCAGATGTTTCTCTGTCTTCCCATTATGATCTCAGTTGGCTTTATCAGGTGATACCACATTATAATTAGCTGAGGTATATGCTACAATTCAAAGGAGGATGCCCAAGAGGAGAAGCTGAATCTGAAGAAGCCTCAAGCAAAGAAGCTAATAAATGATACTATTTCAATTAGGCAATTACTTGTGAAAGAGTTGAGAGAGTTGTACTGGAGACAGTATTTCTTAATGGATTGTTCAACGCTCAGGGCTCTTGAGCAAGATTCATGGTATCCTAGGAAAAATTAAAGCATTTTGGTCTCCTGGACAGAGCATTTACACTGTATTTGAAATTTGTCTTAAGATTCCCCCTCTCATAAACATCTGGATCAGCCATAAGAAAAGTTTGCTTAATTTACTCTTAAATTCTTAAGAAAAAAACCAAAAAACAGGGGGCTTTTTTTAAGCTTAACAGACAAAGTCTACATTTAATAATAAATATCCATATTACATATTTTAATATCTTCCTGGCTCAGGAATAGTCAATCTCCCTGACAAAGCAGACATTTCTGAGGCTACTATAAAATTCCAAAATATTAAATCTTTACATATTCCACAGTTCACTTCTGGGCTTTATAGGAGCAACTTCTAAGTTTCAGAGTTTTGAGTGTTTCATATAAGATTATTATCATAAACCAAAACCTAATAGGCAAAACATCTTGAAGAACACTTAAAGGAATAGAAAAAACTTGCTTCTCTCATAAAATACCTGTACAAGTCCTGTATCCACCTGAGTAATTTTTGGCACCTGAAACATGCACACACTATAGATGCAGGCGTATGCTGGGAAAGCATCAATACCGAGAGGGGTGCCCACTCATTCCTTGCTTTTCACCACATCTTGACTGATGTCTTGCACTGATTATATAGATGTTGCTAAGCTGCCTCTGAAAAAATATTTGACTTCCTATGCAGACTTCATGCCGTCCTGCTGACACCACAAAAAAGGATCTCAGGTCATGGCTGTGGTTCCTCAGTACTAACACTAGTGTCACACTAACGGTTATGGTAATATTAATTATGATGGTTATGGAAATAGTCATAAAAAGTAACAACATGTACAGGGTAAGAACTTCATGGGTGAGATGCTGTTAGTGGCTACAATTTTTCAAAGGAGACTGTAACATTTGCTATTTTTATGTTGTTGTTCTCATTTATAACAAAGTTATTCATGCCAAATAATATGTTTGCTCCTTTCCAGCCAAAGAAAAACCAAATAGAGACTACTGAGCATCCTCAGAAAGCTCAGCTGTGGCTATTTGCCATACAGGACATAGTCATTGGGTGTTCTTGTGCTTGATGAAAGATCTTTGAGAAAAGCAGGAGGGCTGATGAGGCTGGATGAAACCCGCCCTATTTGCACATCATTTTTCTGCCCAAGACATGAGTTTGGCTGCAGAAGCGCTGCACTGTCCTGTGTCCAGAGTCCTCCTGCTCTGCCACAGCCAGACACTCCCATCTGTATCACAGTCTTGCTGTGACTCCTGCACACACATACCAGCTGAGCATTATAAATGCTGCAGGGATTTTATGAGGGTCAATTAGCACCTTACACACAGCTCTGAATGCCTTAATGAAAACACAGAGAAAGTACAAAGCAGTATCTCTGCAAGGGTCAACTCTGGACTCTGCAAACACTGTGGAAAGAGAAGGGACACTTGGGTATTGCTTCAGGGCCCATTTCAGGTACTCTGAACTGACCTCTGGAAACACCTCCTTCACCCTCCTGACAGTACAGGGAGCCAGTCTAAAGATAGATGGCATAAATACTCCCCCCGCATCTCCTTAGAGGGAGACTTTCAATGCCCCTAAGATAAAATGCTCCCTGAGATTTAACCTAAACTGAAATAAAGCCATACTGTTTGATGCTATAAAACAAACATGGCAGCTCTTTGACTAGACTAGCAATAGGTCAGGCTTATTTGCAGAGAGGGAATGCTAACATTAGCTTGTCTCTGTAATATACTTCTTTATAAACAGCTACTTTTCCAAACTGATTGCATTTGAAATGCTGCAAGTTCACTTGACCTTCCTTCTCTTTGGGGTTAAGTACACCCTTGGGCTAGAGTTTAACACAGCACTTTGGGAATGTAAAGACTTAGGGTGCCTTTGGCCTTTCTACCAGCTCCATAATCTGCTTACAAGCTCGTCATGAACTTTGACCCTTTGGAAAAACTTTTGCTCCACTTAAACAGGGACATTCTGGCTCTGCCCTGTGAGAGCTGGAGCCATAAGGAAACGTAGCCACTACCAAAAGTTAAGGAAACAGAGAAGGAAAGCAAGATTTTTCCTGACCACAGAAGCTCTAATTCCTCCAGTTACATAGCAATTAATATCTGTGTCCCACAAAACCCATGAATCACCAGAGTAGCTCAGTGGTTCAAGGCAAGCATGGCACAGAGGGCCAAGCTCTGTTCCCTGCTCTGATGGGAAACAAAAACCTGTCTCTAGATGTTGTGGGCTCACAGTGCAGATCAAGATAAGCCTGTATTTCCTGGCAGACGCTGCGGTACATATGCCTCAACCCTTGCCTTTCATACTGGCATTTATCTGTCTGCCAGTATATTTTATACTGTACCTGCCTTTCTCTGGTATTGCACAGGAAACATATCCCAGATTTCCTAGCACTTTAGAGAGAGGCATTCATGTGGAAAATGGAAAACTCACCCTTCTTTGTATCTGACCACAGAAGTGGTGTTGGTCATCTGTCCTCTCTAATACATCTGCACATTGGCAGCAATAGCTTATGTCAAGGGCTGGGATTATGAGCAGCTCTGTTTCTCAAAGCAATGGCTTGCATAGCTGGGCTGGTCCTTCTGGATGCTCTCTTAGGATTCAGAGAATAATAAAAAGTGGTTCTAAGATATCAGAGTTATATTTTACTTTTTTTTTTCCCCATGTTTTTTTAGTTCCTAGGGGTTCCCATCACGTTTTCTCAAACAACTTATAAGGCTGTATTTCAGCTTGTTACTAGTAATAGACATCCTGAAACTCTGAAGTTGCCCAGACTGTATTTCTAATTCACGCACACTTTTGTATCTAAATACCACCAGCATGACAAAACCCAGAGAACATTCCTGAGACAATTTTTATACTATGACTATAGGCTGTGCTCAAGAAGATACGTAAACTCCTTACCTATTTGTGCAGTGGGAAAGTTAAGCATGCTGTCTGCTACATCATCCGTCTGCGTTGCATCCTGTGTAGAGTGTTAGCTTTGCTGCTAGTGATGCAATAGAAGACCAAAAAGCATAATATGATTTTATTGTCACTATTATTTATTATTATTCCTGTGTGGTTTGGAAACACATTTCATGAACACATATGCCACAGATGTGCCCAGGTAGAGAGCAGAAGGCCTTTACCCAGAAGATTTTACGAGCTGAGTTGTCCCATTCCATGACTAAAATCCCTTTTGACCTCTGGACTGAAGAATTTAATACAGATTCCTTTGGGAGATTAAAATTTGGAAAACCACAACCCTGTTGTTACAGCTGGAGCTAGCTACAGCGATACTTCAAACCACTTTTGTTTTCCATAGCATTTCATTTCTTTCCCCTCCTTTCTTTATATCATAGCCAGGACAGAGCTCAAAGACAGTAAACATTGACTATATAGAGCATACTGGGTAAAGCAATGAACTAAATACCCTGAGGACCTCTGTAAAGAAAGTCCATAGCAATATGTTAATCAGGAACAAGTGCAGTTATTATTGGAGTTTTTCTCTGTATTGAGTTTGTGTGGTAAGATTTTGGTAGTGGGGGCACTACAGGGGTGGTTTTTATGAGAAGCTGCTAGAGTTTTCCTCCGTGTCCAGTAGACAGAAAAGGGGGGACAAACTTGTCACTGGCCAAGGCCAAGCTCATCAGCAACAATGATAGCACTTCTGTGATAACATATTTAAGAAGAGGGATAAAACCACCATACAACAGCAGCTGGAGATAGGAATGAGAATATGTGAAAGGAACAACTCTGCAGACAGCAAGGTCAGTTAAGAAGGAGGGGAAGAAGGTGCTCCAGGCACTGGAGCAGAGATTCCCTTGCAGTCTGTGATGAAGACAGGCTGTATCCCTGCAGCCCATGGTGGTTAATGGTAGAGCAGATACCCACTTGCAGCCCATGGAGGACCCCACACTGAAGTAGGTGGACTCCTGAAGGAAACTGTGACCTGTGGGAAGCCTGTGCTGATGCAGGCTTCTGGTAGGACCTGTGGACCCATGGAGAGAGGAGCCCATGCTAGATCAGGTTTGCTGGCAGGACTTGTGACCCAGTGGGGGACCCACAATGGTGCAGTCTGTTCCTGAATGATTACACCTCATGGAAAAGACCTGCACTGGAGCAGTTCACGAAGAACTGCAGCCTGTGGGAGGGACTCACATTGGAGAAGTTCAAGGAGGACTGACTCTCATGGGAACGCTCCACATTAGAGCAGGGGAAAGAAGCAACAGAGATGTGTGATGAGCTGACTGCAACCCCTATTCCCCAACTCCCTGTACTGCTGTGAAGGAGGAGGTGGAGAAATTGGGAGCAAAGTTAAGCTCTGAAAGAAGGGAATGGTGGGGTAAGGTGTTTTAAGATTAAGTTTTTATTTCTCATCCTGCTCTGATTTCACTAGTAATAAGTTAAATTAGTTTTCCCCAAACTGAGTCTGTTGTGGCCATGACAGTAATTGCTGAGTGACCTTTCTGTCCTTATCTTGATCCACAAGTCTTTTGTTCTATTTTCTTTCCCCTCTCCACCTGAGGAGGAGAGTGACAGGGCAGCTTTCATGGGCATCTGGCATCCAGCCAGGGCCAACCCACCACATTCTCACTTATTCTGATATTAACAAATATGATTATTTACACATCCTGTAGGAAAGCTCCAGATTATAACTCCCTCCTATGCTGCATGGTCTCTTATGTATAGAAACATATATGTGATGGTGGTCCTGGAAAATTTGCAGCCTAAGCACTGTGATCTCTGAGAACAGCCCTGTGGCCTACCATTCTGTCACAGCAGTCACAACAGGTGAATCCTTGGCACAGATACTGATGCAAAAGCTAAAAATATTTGAGAAGATCTGCATCAAAATGTAAACTTTCTATCTTTCCAAAGTCTGTGGACACTCTTCTTGGATACTGTGAACAGGAACAATATTCATGGCAGCTTCTAGACGGTCTAAAGGGCCCCACTGATGCCTTAGAGACAGTTATAATCTTACAGGATTATAAGGCCTGAATTCTGCATTATATGGTTTGAGTATAAACTTGTCCAGAAGACACAAAATTAGAATATAAAACCAAGAAAAAAATCACTTGCAGATTTTAAAAAATCAGTATTCCACCTATAAGTTAGTTCCAGTTTCATCGGATGTTTTGCATCCATCTCTGCTAAGTGTATCTGACAATACAGCCTATAAAGTACAATTCATGTATTCCACAAGCTGCTTGTACCTCCCTCTTTTACAGGACAGAGCCTCCAGGAGTTTGGGTGGGTCCACGGAAAAACCAGAAAAATCATTTATTACTTTATATCCAAAGGGTGTAGGGCAAACTTTTTTTCCCAGGATGGCAGACATATGTATAGTGTATATGATGTATAATAATTATTGTTTATTTTTCTAATATGGCAGAACAATGCTGTCTCATTGGTATCACAAAAGACAGGAGTAGTTACATTGCAAGCCTCAGCTTCTCATTTGTCTTGTTTAGTGGCTAGTGAAGACAATTTTAAAGCAAAGTCACAGTGGCTCTGGCCAAACTCAGCAGAAGTAACATTCCACCAGGACCCAAAGGCTATGTATTTCCACTGATTTCCACAAGAAATAGCTCTTTCTGAGGCCCAGACCATTCACTTTGCAAAAGCAATGGTGGAAACATTTTTAGTTGCTAAGAATCTTTGCCAGAAGTCTGTGATGGACAGGTCCCAATAGTGTCTATGGTTTGACTTGGCCTCATTTGGCTAGCACCACTTCATTTTCATTTGTCTTCATTTGGTTTTGGCTAGAGTGCAAAATTCTAGATCTTTTGAAAGCTCTTGCATCTTTCAAAATACCCAGACATTTTCCTCAAATGGACTCTCGTACAAGTAGAAACGTCAGTATGATTTTAGAAATTACCCATTAACGTCTTTTCAAGTAAAATCCTCACATTCTTTTCAATTACGCTCACAATCCATCTTATTTGTTTCTTGAAAACGTTTCTATGAGCTGCTGTTGAGTGAAACATATCTGGGAAACATACCCTGAGAACCTTCTTACAGTTACTTGAGTAGAGTTTATGCCTCTGTGAATTTTAATTTTGAGATTTATTTTTTTCCATTTACCAATGCTTGATCAGAAATAACTTTATGTTTGACCATGAACAACCAAGTATCAAATAGTTTCAAAACCTATTAGAAGCAAAGCAATGGAGAACTATCCTTGACTACAAGACCTCAGCAATTCTGGGAACTGAACAGATTTGTAAAAAAATTAAGATCTAGAAAAGGTTAGTTCATGATCACTGTAAAAGACAGGACTAGCAAGGCAATGGGATAATATGAACTGTTAACTGAGCAATAGTTACCATGCTGTCCTGGTTGTCTAAAAAAGTGAAGAGGAATTACACCAAAGCTATAGAAATCTCTGTTCCTTGTTATGAGTGACTTTTAAAAGTGGGAAAAGAATTTTGTCCAATCGGGTATACTGTTAATGCTACCATAAGTACTTTGCAGTACATCACTTAGGTCTTCCCTTTAGTTTCTAGCTGTTATGATGGAACACGAGCCACTGTTAGGATTCTTGCCAAAACCCCAATCACCACACAGAGCCCACACCATATCTGGCTGAAACATATAAGATCAAGCATAGCATTCCCAAAGCTCAGGGGCCGTGATGTCTACTTCATGTTAAGTATCTCAATTACTTAAACAGCTTGGAAGATCTAAATGTATATGCTCAATTAATCTTCTCAGATTGTCAAATTGCCCTATGGCATAACATGTTTGGCATCAAATTTGTTGAAGTGACAGGGCCCTCTGTACAGGCTTTGTTTCCAAGAGTCAGGAAGCAGAATATGGTAGCAACAACAAAAGGTGAAATATCAAAGGTTCTTTAGAGTTAGCAGCTTTAAAGCTTTCTCATAAAGCACTCCTGTGACCCTCCAGACAAAATGGTGATGTTTCAATCATGTCATTACCTGAGGCAGATTGCTTTTTTTTTTTTTAATTATTTTTCCCTTGTACTTTCAAAAGGCTTGTTTTAAGTGGGAGGAGAGGAGCCTGAATAGTGGAAAGGGCGTGTGCAGCTGTATCATGTAAAGTACATTTCAATACACATAAATACATCCAAAAGCTTTATATATGTTGCAACATCCCAGACATTGGTGCTCCTGAGGAGAGCATAAAAGAAGAGAAGCCCTAAATCAGACATATACCACAGTAAATCAGGTTCAGAAGAGAGAAGAGAAGAATATAGACTCTGATTTAGTCAACTGTTCGAGTCAAAAATCAGTGAGTGATGTGGGAACTTTTCCTATTCCATGCTGGCATGAAGCTGTGTGAGTCCTGCTGCTTTGAGGGACCTGGGGCCTGGTGGCATTCACTTTGGGTGGGAAGGGAAGACAAATCCAAATCCTTCTGTCTAAGCCTCAGTTTCTCCCGTTTACAGTAAAGTCTCTTCATAATAAGAAGAATTATTCCTTTTCCTTTCCATGGAAATTTTGGGTTCAGGAAACTGTCATTTTTTCATGAAAAACACCTCCTAAAATCTCCAAGCCAATACACTTCCAACATCAGTCAGAAAACATGTCTTTTTCTTCTATCTCTGGCATTGTGATCTCCAGCAAGTTAATGTAAATGTCATTGGTTTTCCCCAGTGATAAAAAGCAAGTAATAACAATAACATTCACTTACTTCTTTGAGGTCCTGAAAAACTTTCCTGACATTTCATGCTCTTAAGGATGGCTCTTCTTTACAGAAAGATTAACTGGGTCTGAAAACATAAGCTCTGACACAAAATTTTGCCCCAAACTCAGCAGAATATTGTCCAGCCTGCATCATTATTTACTGCTCATTGAACCCCCACACCACAGGTATCTGACAGGTGTCCAGCACAGAGTTGCCTGCAGAGCAACAAGCACATGGTTCTCTTCAGTTTCTTTCTATTCTTATTGTTTCCAAAAGGATGTGTTTACAATGCATTTCGTGGAAGGACATTGGAAGATTTGTTGTATTATGCATTATTTTTTTACAAAAAAAAAGGATGCCCTTTTTGTTAATGTGGTAACACTGCATTTAAAGTATCATTAGCGTGAATGATGCTGCTGCTGTGCATCACTGCACAGATAAAAATACCATCTGTGGCTGGGCTATGCTTGCTACAGTGACAGAAGGAGGCATTATCTACCTACAGTACACAACTACAAGATTTAATAGCTCACAGCTGTTCTTTAAGGTGCAGAAATAACTTTATTCCCAGTTTATTGAAATATAACAGAGGCCTAAATCCTCAAAGGTATTAGCAGTTAAATCACATTGAACTCAGCTAAAGTCAAGCACTTACATACTGGGTGAGCCAAACATCACACAAGCAGTCAAAGGAGGAGCAGAAAATCAACATTTGGCTAGTACTTCAAGAACTACTGCACTGGTTTTTCCTCTCTTGAGCATGTCTTCTGCTTAGCTAGTACTTGGCCATGGACTTAGGGCTAGCTAACTTCTGAGCCAGCATACAAGAAGAAAATGCATTTATATTTCTTCACAGAATGTCAAGAAGATAAAAGGGAATTCCACATTCCAACAGACAGCAGGTTAGCACAACACTGGGGAGCTGTAGAAGAGCTGGAAGAAGAACAGCAAGAAAAAAAACAACAAACAAAACATGGCAAAGAGCTGAAGAGGCTGATTCATGAGCCACATGAGCAGTAAATTTGGTTCAGGAGACCAAGGAATGAAGATAAAGGTTAGTTTAAGCAGTCAAGTTGATGCAATCCTGTGGCCATGACCATGTCCTGTGCTTAGAGATGGACCCACATCAGATTGATGCTCAGAGCAGGGACAGGGGGTAGCCTTGTTTGCCTATTGTCTTCCAAATATTAACAGCAGATTAATAGAAAGAAAAGAAACTATCAGGAGGAATACAAAGAAATCTGTGTTGGCCCATTAAACCACTGCATGTTACCCCAAGCACTGCATGTTTGCAACTCTGAAAATGCCCTTAGCATTCAGAGGACCTTATATGCCAGATGGGAGAAACTAGTTTCATGTCAAGTGACTCGTCCATCTTTTATCTCCTGACAGTCTGTGTTGTGCCCTTCTTGTCTGAGAAAGGAGACGAGGAGATAGGATCATGAGAAACCTCTTCTCAGGATGGTTATGTTTGAAGCTCAATTATATTTTTTTCTTTTTTTCTTTTCTTTTTCTTTTTTTTTTTCCTTCTTTTTTTCTGTCCTGGTGCTTGACTTTTTCATGTTGAACTAAGGGGGTCTAATGAATGGAAAACTGAAATTGGAGGATTTTCATTATTTAAGGAAATTAACCTCGTTTAAAGGAAATGAGTGTTCAGAAGCAGAAAGGAAAGTCATAATTTAAATTATATCAGAAGCTGGTTTTCCTTATGTAACATATTATTAAACAGTGGGGAAAAGCTTTCACTAGGCAGCCTCAGGGAGCACTCATCAACTATAAAGAGGGTTCAGATGCATGGCTCTAATATGTTAATAAATTATGCTAATTACAAGCAAGGGATTAGAGAAGGGGAAATCAAATAATGGTGCAGTAACTGGTCCTCTTTCAACTTAATTTGCAACATTGCCTGTCTAGGCTCCTTGTTGAGTACCGAGTTTGTTTTCTTCTTCCAAAGACTCTGAGCTCCTCTTTTGTCTGTGGGAAGATGGTAGTGTCACCATCAAGAGATAATGGATGAAAAAAATGAAGTGTGAGGGAGCGAAAGAGAGGATGAACCCTCTCCTTGATGAGTTTCTGATGACTGAAGGCTCAGAAGAGACAGCAAAAATCCTGCTGGGTTTGCACTGTGCCAGCCTGGAAACCTGGCTGAAAAATGTTGTCAAATAGTATGGAATGGATTGTGTTCCATTTCTTTTCCTTTTAAAGCCCCTGTAAGACAGGAACTTCAGAGAACTGCTGGAGGAGATCTTGTGCCTTCAGCTGCTGGTTCTTACTGTCCTGATAACCTTTTATGCCTTTGGCTCATAGAAAGTGATTCCCACATTTCTGTTATGTTCACCTGAGTGGTCCTCTCCCCCAGGACCACAATGTCTCTTTTCTTATTTGGAAATGGAGCCATCCCTTGCCCAGAGGCTCCTCTGTCTCCCTGGGAGAAACATTTTGATTGACTTCTCAGTGGCTTTTGAATCATTGATCTCAATTTGTTTGATAGATGTCTTCTCCTGCTGTTGGAGTTTTTCCTTTTTTTATCCTTCATATGAACATCTCAAGTGGTTTGTCAATTCAATTTACCTTTTCCTCTGTGATTTGCTGGAATCTGTGACAGGAAGAATTGGAGAGAATTAGAACAAAGAAAAGTCAAAAATATGTTTCATTTGTACTTTTGCAGTTAATCCAGGGTACAGAATCCCACTGTCCATCACATTCTGGCTAGAGCTGTGTGTCCTTCAAGGAAGGGTAGAGGTCAGAAGGAGAAAAAGCTGAGTCTGATAAGGAATGATGACATTGATACAGACATGGGCAAAGTTCGCTCTCTGCATTGTGAAAAGCGCTACCCAATAGTTTAGCTATCTTACTGGGAAGAGCTAATGGAAATAGACATAAATGAACATTCACAAGCCTTAATTTTCTCATTAAAAAATACAGAGAGTTTAAAAAAATAGAACTAACCAAACTGTGTTTAGTGTATTTAATAAGACACTGCCTTTCACCCTCAGGAAAGGGACAAGTACTCATTTTCATAAATTCCCTTTTAATAGTTTTTTCCTTCTTTTTATTTTTTTCCTCTTTTTTCATTCACTTTTTCTCTCATTCTCTCTTTTTCCCCCTCCATCAGCAAGGGGGGTGGTGAAAGAAAACAGAGACAAGCCAGATGCCTTTCAGTGCTTTGATCAGTTCCTCTGCAGACAGCCAGGCTGCCTCCTAGCACCTCTTTAACTACAGCTTGCCAGTAAGAAAATGAGCTGTTTTAACTCTGCAATTACAGTGCCTGCTGAATGCCTGTCATCACAGCAATAGGAACCTGATCTGAACTGTATATCCACTGGAGAGAGAATTACAGCAACCAGGGCAGAAAGTTAAATACCCCCTGTGGCGGTGAGACTCATATAAACGAAAAAGCCCACATCCCAGGCCTCCTCTGTTGGCGTAAATATATAAAACACTGACAATACGACACAGAGCTTCTCAAGAGTCAGAGAAGGGGTAGCTGTAGGGTGATGCCATCCCGTTGTTTTCAGATGTTCTTGAGAATGATAACTATGAATGCTTAAGAAAAGAGTGAGTGGTGGGGGAAGGGAAGGCATAGATGGGGTAAAAAAATATATATTATAAGCAAAGACATATGTGCACTGGGTACTGCTCTATTCATGGCACAAATATGAATTCATATATGGAACCAAGTCAGAAGGTAATTTGCCTTTCAACACCATCTCTCTTGCTGCACTGCTATCAACATACAAATGTGGATGGGCTGGTGAAGCTGTGTAAATAGGCTCTGTCCCTGTTTGGAGGGCAGAGGCGTGAAAAGTTTGGTGACTTCACAAATATGTGGCTATTCGGGGAATACAACTGTGATTTCCTCCTCCCTGGAGGTTGAGCTTTAATCACTAGATCGGCCTTCCCTTAGGCAGACAGCAACTTGTCTGAACCCCTGAGAATATTGTATAATCTTATTGTGTGCATTCATTTTTAAGCCACCCTCTGTTAAATTATACAAATAAAAAAACACAATCTATTTGCATTCATGGGTATTTTATGTACTGGCATTTCTTTGGGAAATATGCAAACCAATCGCAATTTGGGCCTGATCCAATGCAACTCAATCAGACAGCCCAGAACTAGACACTTGTTTTATAAGGGCAAGCTTTAATGGTGTTCTTGGCTTGCAGTTTGTTTCATTTACCTTGAAAATAAGTGGGTAGCAGGCACTTCTTCAAGGCCTGCTCATCAAGTGGATATGAGGTTAGAATTATACAGTTTTAACTTACTTGAATATGTGGGAAAAGATGGATTATATGTAGGCAACTCAAGCCAGAAAGTTATTAATTAGTTAATGGCTGTTTTATAGAAGTATTTTCCCTGTTAGGATCATGGCCTGTTAAAAGAAAAAAATCAGATAACTTCTCTACTGCATAGGATAAAAGTCTAAGAATTCAATCTTAATAGGGTTTGTTTCTAATTCTTTCAACATACAGTTTTATTTGAGTAATTTTAATACCTGCATTCTTAGCTTTCTATTCTGAGGTGTGTGTCCCATCCTCAGTTATCTCAGGGATGAGTTACAAATACTAATTGTATCTCATAATGTTTACAAATATTAAAATGTTCAGGCCAATGTTTTCACACTGAAATGGCAACATGCAAGTGCCTTGTTCATCTACTGACCACTGCATGGGATGGTTTAGAACCATCCTCCAAGGGGCTGTGAGATCCAATGAACTTGAAATCCTCTCAACTTTGTTGAGAGCTGCTTGGGGAACTCAGTGGTTTATTTGGTTGAAGCAGACTTCCCTTTGTTCAACACTATAGGCCAAGGCAGCTGGAGGAGTGATCGTGCCAGCCAGTGGGCTCATAGCAGGGTGAGCATATCCGCAGCACTTGCTGTGGCAGCCCCTCTGCTTGCTTCCCCAGGACAACACAAACAGCTTGCAGATGCTTCGTAAGACAATCCTCAGGCATTGATGTGCAACCTGTAGCAAGAAAATCTTCTTAAGAAACCTACTTTTTGATTGATTCCCTGTGCCACCTTTCTCAGCATGGGTGATAACCCTTCTGCTCCATGCAAAACCTACATCCTTGTCCCCAGTCCCCTAGGGGCGGCACCAAAGGTACTTAATCCCATGCCTGGTACAATTCAGACTAGTCCTTTAGTTACTTAAACACATTCTGGTTTTGTCCTGTACTGACTTGATTAGCCTAGGATTAGTAAAAAGACGGTTTTCACACAGTTTTGCCTCCATCTCAGACTGCACCTTGTGTTGAACACAACACGGAATCCCCCTGGAAAAAGGCTGTGGGTTGGATGCATCCAGTACATACAGATCATATGATCCATTTCTGATCCAGAGGGAAAGGCAGCTTTTCAAAACTGTTCCCAAATCCCGCGATTTCTCTCCTCATTTACCTGCAAATACTCGTGGCATTGAGGTGTGATAATGATGACAGGCTGGGGAGAACGTGTCAAAGTGAAGGCAACGTCAATTTGCTGTAGACTCAAGCTCCCTCTGCTGAAGAAAATGAGTAAAGCAGAAGTTAATCATTGAGGTTGAGCTGTTGGACTTGCTTCTGTGTCAGATGAAGTGACAATATAAAGTCCTTAATGATCTGCATGGCACATAAGGAGGAAGAGGTATCCTCTTGTAAAAACATAGTTCGATTAAATATATCCACACCCTTGCAATCTGGCTCCTGTGGGGCGTGGGGTTTGAGGCTATTAGTGTAAAATACCACAAGTCCTTTTCTTTATAACTCTAATGACAAGGCACTGCTCTCATCATCTGCAAAATTACCTATTCAAAAGGACAAGTGGCAAGTCACACATGAATTGCTATCATATGGTATAATGTATACTCCAAATATTTACAAGACAAGGCTGCGCTCTGCTCTCTTTCAAGAAACCACATGTATTTACAGATGTAAGTGAATCAAAATTTAGCCAATAACATCTCATCCTTATATTAGACTATTAAAATACTGTGGGTGAAGCTGTTTCCTTGCTGAGTTAATGCATCCTGATGCACTTATCCTCCATATTTCAGCTGCTGAGGGATGTAGAAATACGATGCAGATCACAGAGATTACTCTTTTAGTAGCTGTGGGTTACTGTTAGACATCTCTAGCATAAGTGTCTGAGAGTGAGACACTAAAAGCTGACATATTTCCCCTATTTTCCCTTTGTAGAGGAATAACTCCACTTGAGAAACTAATATCACAGCCCTCTTTGCAGCTGCCTTTTATTTGTCATTAGAAGAAGGGACAGAAGCAGACATAATTGACTGGGCAGTTTAAATATTAGCCTGCTTGGGAATTATAAATGGGTCAGAGAAGTTTCTTATGTTGTATGATGTGCTTACCTGAAAAGGCAGTGTTTTCCATGAAAGGAAAATCAAAGATACATATAAAGGCACTGGAGATATTCCTGACTCTGCTGTAATTTTCAGCACCCTTTGTCTAATTATTTATGATGTTTGACTTTTGGTTTTAAGTTCTTCAGAGAAATTAGATCTCCAAAAAGATTTAACCTGAAAACAGATGTTTGTATTTCTGTTTTCATTACATGCTGATCTTTGATGAATAATGGATTATAGAATAGAAAATGTCATTTCTTTTATCATATTTCAAGTATAGACAGTGTAAGATGCAGTAAGATATTTCCATTCATTTGGAAAGGGCTGGCATTTTGTCTCAATGAAATCATCCCAATCTCCATTGCTGCTGTTCCATTGCAGATAACTTACTCTGAATCCAGTCTTTATGTATGACAGACACATTTTTTTTTTCTAACAGTGATGCCTTTGGGGAAATCTAATCCATATGCTCAAGAAAGAGAAGCCTGAAAAGCACCTACCTTTTCTCCATGCTGTTGGCCTAGTTCTCAACTCTTCAGGTCTTTTTCACTGCTTTCTAAAGAGCATCAAAAGCCTGTGGATGTAATTAAACACTTTGTTTCAGTCACCTTCATCCAGTAACAGATCACAAACAATATAAAGGGATTAAGCAATCATATAGCAACAATAAATACACCCTTGTTCAGCAAGGAGTTTACCAAATGGGGTAACTTTGCTTGCAGTGTTGTGCAAATTATACAGATTGACTAGAAAAACCACAGGTGTCTTTGCATAGGGGGCATGCAAAAGTGATCTAAATTAAATGGATTAGATAGACTTTTTTTTTAATCTCGTGTCTAACAGGTCCATGCCATTTTTGTGTGGCATAATCATAGGTATGTATGTATGGCATAATCATAGGTAATTCAATGGCAAGAATAACCAGGAATTGTGAATACTAAACAGGCCAGTGAAGACATTTCTTTTAGATCCAGGGTAACTTAACTGTATTTAAGATCACCAAAACTGTGAGCATCCAAATGAACAAAGGTTATTTACTTGAACAGAGATGAGGTTAAAGAGTAATTTGATTATAAGAATCTTTACAGAAAGCAAGAATATGAGGGGAAACATTTATTGGACTGTTTGACCAAACCCTTATGTAGTTGCTCAAAGATGAAGCCCACAAATTCAGCTGAGAAGCACACTACAAAATCTTTGGTGGTACCCTTATCTAGAGCTGTGAAGGCAGCTTATGTTGTGCCAGACCAAGAAATCAGATGAGATAATCAAAAAGGTCCCTTAAAGCCTTAAAATATATAATTTTATAATTAATTTCATTTAACTGCTTTAATTGTAAGTGCAAGGTCGTCAAATACCTCATAAAGTCAGTGATAACTTTGTTTCAATGCAGCACTGTGTTTGGGAGTCTCCCATGCTGGGCTGCACCAAGGAAACAGATGAAATGAAGTGCTCACTTCAGCTGGAAAGACAAATATGCTTAGAAATGTGTTTTAGATTTCTGGTTTCTAACTGGAAAAATGAAGACAGCCTGAGCCTGGTATGTGTAGATGGCCCTGTCAATACTGAATTCTTTTTGCACTCAGAGTTGTATGCAAAAGTCCAGTTTGGTGTATGTATCATGTCAGGTACCTATTCGGTGCTCACATCCTTGCTTGGCCAGCCGTGAGCTGCCAGAGGGGGCCTCCAATGTCCTGTGTGGTACAACTCATTAGAGGCTTTGACACAAACCTGATGAGATAACAATCATGGGCTGTGATTGACACTAGCAAAGTGAGCAAAAGCTGGCCTCCATGAACAGCATAGGTTGAAATCAAATACCTTTTTGGACACCACAATCTTGTGGCATTTAATATAATAATATTTCATTTTGTTCAATGACTGGCCTTCATCTTAAACAACTTTCTTTCCCCTTCCCAAAAGGAGCTCATATAGAATAAATTAAAGATGGTGACAATATTTTCTTGGTTCTGATTTAGAAAAAGGTGGTTTTGCTCTGAAAGGTACCACCTATAGTTCTTTAAAAGACTTTCAAATCTCTCATGCCATTATTCTTCTGATGTTCCCTCATGGTCCTCCTGCTTCACTCCAGTTCCACCATCTACTACATCTCCTTATGCACATAGTTTTCCTTTGCTGTGGCCTTCTGAGCCACACATTTTGTACTGCAGCTCACTCTGCTGATACACCTTGATGCTCTCTTGCAAACCAGACTGCTCTTTCAGCTGTCAGCAGGCTGAATTCATCAGCTGGCAGAACACAAGGACCTGGCAAACCTGTGTGATCTCCTCATCCAACTGCTGACAAATACTTATCAAAGGACTTAGTCAGAGTTGGGGACATCACTTTTGGCTGAACCAGAGAATTTCTCCATACTTCAAAACAGATTCTTAGAGGTCTTGGTCAAGCTGCCTCCTAACGTTTGCTTGGATAAATGAATTAATTTCCTGTAATCATATCCTCTGAAGTGCTTTCATTTTTATAGATCATTTACTTTCCAGCACCTTTGCAATGGGTCAGTCTTCTTTCAGAAAAAGGACATTTTTGGTCCATAGCTTTTGTGCAGGTTTCTTCTAAAGGAACCCATGCCACACCATGGTTAGAAGCCTCCAATGGATGGGCTGTTCCCTCTGAGCTGGGTTAATGCCTGATGTGTAGGGACTCCCACTGATTGCTCCTGTGGCTCAGTGTCACACTTGGCTGGAGCTCTGCTGACTCCTGAGCCCAAGGGCCACCATATCTTTGCCTTGCTTCAGGCTTGCCTGCTCCTTGTTCAGCACCCAGAATTTGTAGGAGTCCTAAGCATCAATCTGGCTTCTGACCTCCTTGTTTCCCTCCTTTTTTGACTGGCCTCCTGTTCTTGATCTTTGTTTGTCCCCATCATTCTGTCTCAATCCCTCCCTTCATGCTCAACCCAGGCTTAGCTCCAAAGAGCAAAGAAGTCTTCTGACAATATTCCTCTCAAAGGATATGAGAACGGGTTTTTTACTGCAGATGGTACTTGCAAAAGGATTTGATACCAAATCCTGGCTCATTCCCAAGTTTCAAGATCCCTGCGAGTTTTCTTTCAGACAATTTTCAAAGTGAAGGGCAAGCACAAATGTATGCCTGCCTATGCAAAAATATCTCTATAGATAAGAATAGGTGTGGATTTATAGAAAAAGGGGTCTAAGAGGTAGGGCTTTTCACAAGGCCCACCATTCCCACCACAGCCGCACTGAGGCCCAGATATGAACACAGTCTTCCCAAAACTGTCTGCCATTTAATTGATCTTTCATTTCAGTATTTAATTTAGCCCTTTTCTCTTGTTCCTGCTGAGTACAGATTTCTCTACCAGCCCCACACCATTTCCTCATGACCCAATAAAAGCTGCATGCTCAGAACTAGTGTTAGCGTTGACAGCTTGCTACAGTCACTGGGATGCTAATTACCCCCTCCCCTCCCAGTGTTTGATGTCATGAAACTCACAGGATGCATCATTACTTTGGGGATTAGCACATTCAGACAAGCTCCCCTCCCTCTGGGGATGTACCTGGTGAGAGTGGGCCCTGAGCTAGAAGCTTCCACCTGAGAATAAAAAGCAGGAACACCCCATGGCCAGCCTTTCACTCCTTGTTTAGGGCAAAAATTGTCAGTGACAGCTGGAATTGTATTTAGTAGCAAGTTTAGACTCATCTGGAATGCTTTAATTATAAATAAATTCAGTATTTTTCCCAGCTGAATCTTTGTGTCATCTTTTTGGATTGTTTTTTACCCTACCATGTTTTTCCCACTGTGCCCTGCCATCATATAATCCCTCCCTCTTGCTTTTCATCCCTGGTCCCCTCCTGGCAGTGTTTCATTTCATTTAGCCACAGCAGAGTAGGAACTAATTTGGAATAGAAAATTAGGCAAAGGAATTCACCTCGTATCCACGTGGAGCATTTCTCCATCCAGAAAATCAAAGAGATTGTGACTGCACAGATGGAAAGCTGGGAAGAAAATCTAAGGATAGGCCTAAATTCACTTTCCAGGCCAGTAACATCCAAGAAAAATCAGGCAGAGCATGTGGCTGGGAGAGAAAACAACCCCCCAAAATAGATAGCAAGGTTGCTTTCTGTTGGACCAAGCTGTGGTTGCACTAGTGGTTTATGTACAATAGGTGCAGGCAGGAAAAGTGTGACCTATTAGAGTGTGGCTATTGCAGGGAAGCAGTACTCCAGCACTGGCAGGAGCTCCATGGGCATGGACCCAGAAAGGTGTGAGGGAGGAGAGTGAAGAGGGACCTGTTTTTCTCTTTTCACTCCTGGAAAAAGTCATTTATCATGACATCTCACCTGTGCTTCAAAGGCATGCATGCACCTGATGATAAGGTACTTGGAGCCCTTATTGTAAATGTTCTATGGTCTCACTGAGACCACCATTGGCTGGCCCATGGCATACCGGCATTATCCGTGAGGATGATATGTGGGCCTCACCACAGCTTCCTGCTTCCTTTCTCTAGTTCAAGCAGTTTCCTAAACAGAGGTCAGTGCTTTTCCCCAAGGCCATCCCTGCCTGTGTGGCTTCTGTGGGAATATGGATTCCAAAAGACCTCCCTTTGCCCTGACATCAGCCATGCGTCATAGGCAAAATACAGTTCTGGCACATACAGGAATGAAACAAAGAAAAGAGCAAAGAATGCTCTGGGGAAAGGGAAAACTTTAGCCTGGACTGATAATCCATGGGCAAGTACAGCAGTTCTGACTCCAGAGATGTTCTCTCAGATGTAGTCTCCAAACTGTTCTGAGAGAGCTTCTGCTGGAGGTCATTGTTGGGTGAGATTGACCACATGATCTTTCAGAACTCAATGGGTTTTCTCTGCCAACCATTAGATCTGTGCTGGAAAAAGAAAGCTAAGAGTTGTTGAAGATCTGAATATGCTGTGGCCAGTCATGCAGGCATGATCTATATGAACATTCTATCAACCCTTGTTCTACAGATCCCTATCTCATCTGCAAGTGATTCCCATATATCTGTCACTCTGGGAGAATGACCAGAAAAGAGATTGAGGTTTGAGCACATGATGTCAGCATGTTGATAAAACACAATTTGCTTTTTTTTTCCATCTGTCTTGCAGACTACAGGGAATAATTAGAAGATAATCCCTCTTAATTCCACAATACATAGAGCAATAAAACAGATGCCAGGATTGAACGATCACTGGAGCTATGTTACACCATCTAATCTCTTTCAAAAGCTGTGATTTTGCTAGAGTGTTGCAAAACCAGAGAGATTACACTTAGTACGCAATGCAGTAAATTGGGACAAAGGAGCCGTATCAGCTTCCTATACATTTGGAAGGAACTGGAAGCCTGGCTTTCAAATAGAAACTTGGGAGCAGATCAACCATGCACATGGTAATCTTCAACATAATTAGCACACTTATGACTAGTACATTTATAATTAGCACACTTCTGTGACTCTTACTCAAGCATTTTCTCTAAGAAGACTGTGATTTTTAGGCCCATTTTACAGATGAGCCAACAGAAGTTCAAGGACAGGGAAGTATTTGCCTGAAGTCAATAAAAAGCATCTGGTACTGAGTGTGCTCCTTCCCTTCTGGACCACTGCTTTTCTGGCATGTGAGGCACCAACTGACTGTGGGTGTAACTTGTCTGTCTGGATAATTGTTTGATAATAAATAACAGATCAAAGGGAGATATTTCTCTAGATGCTCAGAGTCTTTGAGAGGGCAATAGTAGCAGGGTATAAACTGAGAGAGGGTATAACCAGTTGCAGTAGTAAAAAACAAAAAATAAATCCTCAAAAGGTGAAAGACTGAGAAAACTGGCTTTACACAGGCGGTTCACATTCAAATCCAATTTTATCTCATGCAGTAATGTGGAGGTGATGAGATTGCCTAGCTCTGCTAATAGGACTTGCATGACATCTTACACACATAGAGTATATTCCTTAGGCAGCACTGCATAATAAGTGTCTAATTATTATTATGATTACTCTTGGCATTTTTAATAACAGCAGTAATTGGGTGATGTTGATGGCCTCATTTTAGGATTCTGTATTTGGCCTGAAGCTCCAGCCATTAAATGCTGGCTGAGTAAAGAATAGTGTATCATGAAATGTATTTCATGTCCCAAATATCTGCCAGACTGCAGGGCGAATGCTGACAGTGTCCTTAATGCTGGGAGGGGTATATGTCTTTGCAAACACATAAGACCTTAGTGATGCATGGTGGCTTTTCACGGTAGCATACTCAGGTCACCAGGAAAGCTAATTAAGCAGAATACATTTCACTTTGATCAGCTACTTACAACTATATTGCAATGATAAAATCAAATGAAGCTTTGCTGCTATCATAATGTGTTTTAAAAATGTAAAAGGGTGTGGGTGAGTATTAAAAGCAATATGAACTAATGGTTTAAGTCCTGGACTGTCTTGCAAGGTATGTTTCTGTCACGGACATCAGCCTGGATATCCAAACAAGAAATGGAGGCTGCAATTTGGCAAAGAATTTTAGCAGATGCATATATTGCCCTTAGAAAAGCACATATGCGAGCGGTTGACTTGAGCCAGATGGGGTGTAAACTGGTACTTAAGGGTAAGCATATGTTTACATGTTTATTAAATGAGCAGGTTGACAAACCAAAGCCTAAGAAAGTGGATGGGGTGGTTCACTAATCCTAGAAGATTTTTAGTAAAATAAAAAGGCAATTGCTTTCATCTTTCTCCTTGCCTCTAGTGTTTTGCCGCTCCCATCCCATCTCCCAGTAACTTTTGAATTTTTACTAAATGCAAGAGATGAAGAAATCTGTCAGAGAGGTAAATTCCTATCAGATGGGTATAAATCAATGTCTGGGCAAAAACAAAAGTGTAGACTAGACTCCCATTCCCCCAAAAATGACTTTTAACCATCTTAGGAGGAAGGAGGAGGAAGACTGATGTTCAGGTAGTGTCACCCAGGATTCTCCAAGTGATTAGGAATGCAGCAACATTAAATACACACTGAGGCAGATGCTAAAATTGTGTCAGTATTAACGAAAGGCCAATATTAGACCCACTTGGAAACACTAGTGCTTAGGAGTGTTCTCCTGAGCTCCAATCCATAACCACAGAGCTATCATCAAACCCAGATGTCTTCAAACTCGAGTAAGTTATTAGCACTCTACTTAGCCGAAACTCCACCAGAGGCCACTGTTGTTAAATACATGTGGGATTTTAGGGTATCCGATGCACAGATTATCCACTTGCTGCATGGCAATTAGAAGAGGCTTTTCCTGAGGTTTTAGGGCTCTTTTTTGCCCACATTCTCATTTTAAGACATCAGGTATTATGTCTGAAATGCATACATATTTCTCCCTTTTTCACAAGCCAGCAGATAACAATCATGATTTTTCAGAAAGCACAGCACATACTGGAAAACCACTGTCCCTTGGTACAGAAGTTTACAGAAAATACAGAGATATGTGACTATAATTAAGTAAAGAATAAGAAGGACAGGAGGTGCTTGATGTGTTCACTAATTTTAGCAAGTTTTGAACAGTATTTGAACAAATTAACTAATATAGGGAAGTGTCATATGCTGCATGATATTATTAAACCAGAACTCTCTTATTCCCAATCTTTATAATTCTGTTGTATTTGTCATTAAAAAAAATAAATAAATCTCATCATAATTTGCTTTTATAAACATACTAGAGCACTCAGGATGAGTCATGGTATAGAAATATAATTACAATTTTAAAATTAAAAATTGCCACCTTCAAGGGGGATAGTCTTCCAGGGATGACTGTAGGGTTGCAGTTTACCTACTAAAATCCACACCTTAAAATGAATGTAATTCGTATAGACCTGGTAAACCTGGTTAGGTACCAGGGCTGGAGGAAACAAGGTTTCAATGAGATATTTAACTAGTAGCTAGAAGGAATATATTAAAAAAAAAAAAAAAAAGGTGGGGCTGATGTGGGCATCAAATACGTGTTCCAAGCACGTATTTGAGTCTGGAAATGCACATGGGAGATCTTCTCCCTAACATGAGACAGTCTCCTTCCAGCTGAAGTTTATTCTTATGGAAATGGAATCACAAGAAGCAATATTAGTGACTAGTCCTGCCACTGGTAGTCTAAAATGAAATAGTTTCATTTTCCCTACCTGTTTTAACACTGAAGCCTAATAATGACAATTTAGACACTAGGATTTATTTAAAGCTTCCAGCATGTATAACAGAAGAAAACTGGTTTTGCTATGGGGTATTAAACAATGTATATAACACTGTAGATGGAAAGCTGCAAGTTAGGGAGGGAAAGGTATTTAATTTAACACAGAATCTGACAAAGACAAAAGCCAGTGTATTTCTGTAAGATGACAAATTGATATTGACTGGTCTAACACATTAAGGATCTTTGAATTCTCCAGGATGCACTAAGTTTAATGCTGCAAATAGCTGGCAGTTCCTTTACAATCTTAACAAACTGCCTTGGACATTCTGATGGAATAATCTGCATTAGGGAGTTCAATTTCCCATTGGCTGCTGATGAAATCACTCTCTCAAACTGCTTTTCTGCCATTTGACTCAGGATATTGCTTCTTGGCTAGGCAGCAAATTCTTTCCAGTCATCGATAAGCATTTTAATTAACAAAATAAAACGCTAAATGTGAATTGAATTTTCTTGGCAGCTCAAAACCTGTCTGAGCAGAAGATCCCATCCAGGGGTGCAGGTTAGCACTAGAGGGCAATCGAGATACACACACGAGACCAGACATCCCCTTCTCAGTATTGTTTTCGTTCCGGAGAAAGGAAAAATTGAGCAGTGATGTTTGTTTCAGCCTAAACTCTGCATGGAGAACCAGCAAGGTGGTCCTCCAGCAAGGCAGACATCACCCGAAGCCCAGCTAGGGAGACCAAGTGGGAAAAATTAGATTTGCAAGGAAGCAGTCCCAAGTTGGACAGAGGGAAGTCAGGATGGTGTCACTGCTGGTACCATCTCGTTTCTGTCTGTCTTCTTATTTCATGCTGGCTTCATCTCATTTCTGACTACCTGGAGAAGATATGAATAAAACAGAGGAACCTGTGGCCTTTCTCATGTGGAAAATCAGCGAAATAGGTTTTCTTAGGGTATATGTAGTCTGGGGACAGGCACAAACTCCTAAGTTGTGTATAGATGCCAAGGACAGATTTATCTCAGTGGATAGTACTATGGGGAGCTGTAGCTGCCCTGTTACCAGCTTGGTGCAAAATGTGATGGTTTGATGTGGGACAGGCCAGAAGCACAGCCCTTGCTTGTTCCACCCCATCAACTGTCTCGGGTCTGCAGCCAGCTCAATGTGGATGGCTCCAGTCACTACTGCAACAGTAAACATGAATTAGTAATAACAATAGCAATTGTTACATGGTCTTCAAGCCCTAAAATCTATGAATCTCTGATGAGATCTGCATTGTAGCAAATTCTTCTGTAATATTCTCTGGATCACCTTATTTAAATATTTGCTTAGTGCAGCAGATAACACTTGTAAAATAGAGTGATCTGTCAGGAGAAAATAAATGTAATTTCCCCCTCCTCCAGCCACCCAGCTGCCTGTGCTCCAGCCCATGCTTTAAGCATGAAAAGTGCGGTGTAGCATTAACAAATTCTGCATATGTTTTGATTGGAGGAGTTTAGGCCCACCCCTGTGGCTCTAAATTCACAGCATCTTCACCCAACACACATACAAATGTACACAACCCTGATCTCCATTATGTCTGTCTGTCAGGGGTTTCTCACTGATGACTGTAGAGAATACTCCTCTGTTCAGTTCTGCCCAGAATAAAGAAAGGGCTCTTTGCATTCTTTGTAGTGCCTGTTTTGCGCAAGTGTTACAGTCAAATCCATTGCCAGCAAACATTTGGGAGAGAACAACACATTTGAATTCAATATGCCTGAATATTAATGGAAGTTAGTGGTTCAATCTAAGAAACAAGCAGTCAGCCATAGCACAGATCAGTGCTATTCACCCAGGCAGAATTAATCACTGCAGCCCGAAATGTGTGATAACTTGTACAACTACAGACTCATTCAAGAGCAAGAGTGTAAGAAAATCATTCTCAGCTTCATTTACGGAAGTTTCACTCTGTTTCAGCAGCAAGCCAGTCTAGGAGCCATCTGTCTAGCTTGAGAGAATAGCTCCTATGGGCAGCTTAGACTCAGTACATAAGGGTTTTGCTGTTCTTTTCCCAAAGGTTTTATTGGTGGTTTATTAGATCTTTCCATATGTCCTGAGATCTAATGCATGATGGCCTTTGTGGCTGAGTTATCCTATGTACAGGGACCATATAGGTGGCCATGGCCCAGAGATCCCAGAAATTGCTTCAGCTGATCAGATTGGGATTTCTTTATTGATGCTGCAATTTAGTAGATCATGCTGAGCATCAGGCCTGTGTAAAGTGTGCACTTGTTGCATTCATTTATGGTGATTCATATTCCTTGGTACAGATGATCACACCTCTATGCTTGCAGGTCTCCTTCTGTAAGAGGTTCTACCATTCTCTTTAAATAACATTTAATATCTAATTTACATGACCTACAAAAGGGTCAAACTACACCCAGTGTATTTCTAAGTTTGAAAAATCTCACGTTGGTTGAGTATTAAGATTATTTTCAGAGTTCTTATGAATGAGTTGGTAACCAGCACTCCGAAAATAATCAAATTTCCCATTGCATTGGACTAGGAACACACTTCCAGTCAACTACAATGTCCCATCTGAGCATGGGAAATCTGTAGTAATGAGCAGTATCTCTTAAAACACACTCACTGCTTCATCTGTGACCATCTGACCATATCCTAAAGCACCTGATTTAAAGGCTGTTAGGCCCTCATATGAAACAGAATACACTGTACATGCTGCAGCAATCAAAAGTCCCATATTCCTTTGCAGACTCTAACTTCATGCCTTTGCCTATCCACCTGCCTAAACTTCCTTGCTCTCCCCATCAAGACAAAACCTAAATCTGCTGTAAGCAGTGTCATGGGATGGGGCTGAGGGGCATGATGATGGAGCTGCCTTTGCAGGGCAGATGGGAGCTGATCATCTCACAGGAGAACAAGTCATTAGTCCCAGTGTTGCAGCCAAATTCCAATCTAGGTCATTACAAGCATTTTAATTTCCCCCAGTGGCTTCATTTGGACACGGTATTCATCACTGTTCTCTGAAACAGTTATGAGAGCATTGCTGTACATTGATGACAGAGGGTTTTTTCCCACATTTGGCTGCTTGTCAGTGGCAGAAAAATCTTCTCCATAACAGACAGACAGACACACTTTGCAGCAATCTTTGGCATCCCTTGATACTCCTCACAGAGGATACTAGCCAAATGGGACTAGAACATCATACTCGGGGGTATGCAAGAAAGGTTTCACTCCTCTAAGCTAATGAGTGGAGTGTGTTAAAGGACCTGATTACCCTTACATAACTTATGCTGCTGTTCCTATCCAACTTTCTCCCCCAAGCTGTAAGGATTCAGGATTGTTATGCTGCAACTCATTTTTGAGACTGCATAAAGGAGACAAATGCTACATGGCAAATATTCCATGGTTGCTTCTTCTGAGATTGCATCCTAGACAGATGTCAAAAAAACACAGGACACAGATGTTAAATATTCCTTTGAGAAACTGACAGTGCCAATGCCCAAGACTACAATCAATGGGAAAGCAGTAGGCCTCCTGGCAAACGTATACATGGCTCCATAACTACAGCCTGTTGATGGCAAGCTTTTAGGGCTTCCTCCTCAAAGGAGACAGATCCACAACAACTAAAGGTCACTAGATATAAAAGGGAAAAATTATGCCCATAGGAAACAGCAGATGCAGCTCCCTTCTCTTTAGGAGAGACAGTTTATTTTAACAACTTCTATGGATACTTGTCTTCACACAAGTGATTGCCATCTCTAAGCCCTGAATACAGAAGACCTTGTTATATTACAAATGTCTATATGTATATACAGGAATATAGCCTAATGGGTGCAGCATTGAACCACACACACACAAAAAAAATCCTGGATCATTTGCTTGCCCCATGTATCCTGATATTGGTTGTTCATCATTTTCACTCCACCTCTTCTCTTGTCCCCTGTCTTCTACTCTGCCCTCCTAAATCTCCCATCCCCACCACAGTGCTCCCCACCACCGTAAATCAGCTGTGGGCCACACAGCAGGGGCTCTCCTCTCAGTCTGAGTTGAAGCATCAGGCACAGCTATCACATGACAGTTTGCTGGATGAGGGCTCTTCCTACACATAATGTAACATACTGAAGTGTTCCATCATATGTTTTAAGCAGCACTGAAACGGTTGAGAAATGTGACCCTACAGCAGAGGCAGGGCTGAGCCTCCTCCAACATTGCTTGTACAACACTGACTTCACCTGAGCACTGAGCAATGTTGCTTTTCCCTCCCTTGAGTTTTATGCATAAATGAGCACAAACCAGCAAGATACTGGTGCAATAGTCCAGCTTCTAAGACGCTCTAGACAGGATAACAGGCATGCAGTATTTTTAGCATCTCACTGAGTCTGCTGGTATTGCAGAGTCTGGTAGTTTCCCTTTATAAATGGAAAGGCATCTCTCATTTTTCTTTATTAGCAAAAATCTAACTTAGCCAAGTCTTGCCCTGCAGTTTCAGAAGCAGGCACTTTCTGGAAATAAATAGATGCCAACAGCACACAGTCACCTAGAAAACGAACCCTTAGTTTCTGTCCTCATAGACCCCAATTATCAAAAGCAAAGGACATTCCTCACTGGTGGCTGAGATCATGAGGATGAGTAGCCAGTGGAGCTCTCTTGGACCTGGCTGCTGCTCTGTCCCTGTGGCCTTCCCTAGTCCAAGATATTTGCTCTCCCAGGGTGAAGTCAGTGTTTTTCTGGTGGCTTTGTTTTAAGCTATACCTCTTGAGAAATTGCAGATTGTTTCCTCTCTTTGATGAAGTTCTGGATCCTGCTGCAGTGCGTTCAAGAATTGCTGTTAAAAAGAAAAAAAAAAAAAGGCATGCCTGGGCAAAAGAATTCTTTCTGCTGAGCAAAATATGCCATGAAAATATGTTTCCAACAAAAAAAAATGAAAAACATTGCTACAGTTTTCTCTTTTGGTGAGGCAAAACAAGCCAGAAATATGGACACTTTTCTGAAATATGAAATCATAATCTCTGGAGAAATATATGCTCATGTTTTCCACACCAGTATGGAAATATCCCATGAGGCTGAGATGTTACCATAGCCATACAGTTTACACTTGGAAATGCACATTTCATATGAATGCCATTGTGCTACTAGACACACAATTTGATGTTGGTTTTTGATTCATGAAGGATTTGATGTTGCTTTATGGGAGAGTGAGGAATCACATGCTATCTTACTGATCAAGGCTGCACAGCATGAACATGTTCTGCATGATCCTGTCTCAGCATATAAAAATCTACATCCACAGGAGATGTCCTGAAGGGTGGATTGTTGAATGTTTCCATCTGCTGGCACAAGAATGACTGGATGAGGACAACCAGTTTGGTTTTGTAATGGAGATTTATGTATTTGCTTGTGCTATTATTCATTTACAGAGTCACAAAATGATGAAACTTTTGTTCCAGATGATTTCTTCAATGAAGAGGTGTTAACTTCTGGGTGGAGATTGCAATGGATATAGATAGATCTGAACCATAGCTACTTCTTGCTCAAGAAAGAACAAGGCCCATAATGCTCAATTTCAAACCTCTTCAAACATGAAGCTGCAGTGAGTTCCAGATTCACAGTCCCAAGGGTATCTTAGGAGACTCTGGAAAGAGTTTTCATCTTCTTTTCCCCATTACTCTGATTTGTTCCTGACAAATACCCCTGCCTCTTTTTCCATTTCCCCTTGCTAAATGCTGAGAAAGTATTGCTTGGCTAGATGAGAAATTACCCTTTTCCGGTAGAGGAAATTGGGACAGACTAATGATGCAGGATGAAAGAGAAGCATCAGTATCAAACAAAACATTGGGTTTCTTACACTCAGCTCCTTTAGGAAGTCATTCCCCAGAGCCAGCACAGAGAAACATCATGTTACTGCATGGCCTATTTCTGGTGCCAGAAGACAAACAGCTCTATAGTTAACATCATTTGCACTCTTGAAGGCAACTTTTGTTGTTCAGAAGCACAGAACAAGTAAAACATTATTCTCTCTGAGTCAGCCATAATAATGAAGTAAAAACATGTCCCACAGATAGATTTTATGAGTGCTCATTTTTGAGAGCTTTCTCAGTGTAGTTCTTTCTCAAAACTGTCTTGCTGTTCAGGGCCCCATCTGTCTCAGATGAACAAGGCAAGAAGAATTGCTGTTCCCTGTATTTGTGAATGGACTTTGACATTGTCTGTCTGCATCATTAAATGAAGACCTGGTGAGTTCTGATATTAGTGAAAGCTATCTGTGACATCATTCCCTTTTTAATGATTTTTCTGAAGGATGGGATTGTCTTCTCTTGCAGGATTGCAGTGTTGTGAAATGGAGCCAAGGTAGTAGAAAGTGTAGACTTAAAAGACTTTACATTACCATCACAGATTTTGTTCATGCATTATTACACCTATTAATGTCTATCGCCAGGACATATGGAAAGGCAGTTATACTAGCCCTGTTAGATCATCACTCAGAGATAAGAGGAGAGTAAAAACTGCAAACCATTCTCCATAAATATTCATTGCAATCGTTTATAATGCAGTTGCTCTAAAGACAGCCAAGCATCATGGCTGGAGGTACTGTATTGATTTTCCTCTGCAGATATCTCTGAAGATTAAATCTGCTCCGTGTACCAGTCAAGAGATTTCTTTTTGAAAGGAAGTTCATGTGGAGCCAATCAGTGATGTCTCTTATGAATTGAGCCTTTCAGAAAGTGGTGAATCACAAAACAAAAAGTGCTTTTGGAGATCTGCTGGATTTTATAAAATTTCCCTTTGGAGCATTACTCATACCCAGTCTGGAATTTATTATCACATGTAGGGGAGACACTTAAAATAGCTGGAAACTTGGAGATTTGGTCATTAGCTAAGAATTTGGTAGAGCTGGATTTGCATCCTTAACAGGACTGAGGTGAAATCAGGTCTTCCTCCTCCCAGAGGAATGATTCAGTTAGTGATTGGGGAAGGAGTTGAACAGGAACCCATCCTTGTTGTCTAGGCAGAGTCTTTCACAAAAATGAAATTCTCATTTTCCCCAGCTCTGTTCTCTACATTTATTCTTAGCTCAGACACATTCTTAATTAATTAATTATCATCAATGTTTTATTAAGATAATAGCCTGAAAAGTCACTTTAGTGATGTAAACTGAATGTGTACCCTGGCTTGGTCAGTGTTTTTACTTCCCATGAAGTAGCTGACCTATTCAAAAGTTGTCTTTTAATTCAAGAAACAATAACAATGCATTAGGAAATAACTTGTGAACAAGGTAATAAAAGCAATGAAAATAGCAAAGGACAATACAGTAATTTAAACAAGCTATATGCAGTCAATATATTTCTTTCATTATTACCTAGATGTCTAGATGAAGAGGGGATTCTTCTGGGCAAGGGGCTGTAAATACACATCTAAGATCAGGAAAACAAAGAAATGGATGGATGGGATGAGGGGCACAAGGTAACAGGGAGGCAAGATCAATGCAATAAGCAGCAGCAGCAGGCTTCACATACCATCTGCCTGGTACTCTCTCCTACCCCCATTAGGGCTCACTTTCACATCACACAGATCAGCCGTCTGTTTTCACCCACCCCCCAAGTGACAGTCTAACTGTGTTTGACAGAATATATGGGGTTTTTTCCCACCTCCTTCACAAACCCTTTCCTTTGTCCTCTTTTCAGCAGCTCTGGCTTCTGCCAGCAGATTATGCTGACAATTTAGTGTGAAAAGGAAATTAGAAATGCACCAGTGTTCCTCACATGAGCAGAGCCACAGCTTGAATGAAGGCATTAATTCAGATTAAAACTGAATCACTCAAGAATTCATCTTTTTAGTGCATGTGTGTGTGTGTGTGAATATGCTTATGGGTACAACAGCGATGTTATTGTGTTACATCTCTGTATATGACCTACCTGATTAAGGGAACACAGTCTGCCAATATAATTCCTACAACAAAATCAGTGTATCATGCAGAACACAGATGCCCAGGCAGAGGAAGTGTGCTTTAGAAACTCTAAGAAAGAAGGGCTGGTTTCTAGTGTCTGCCTTACAACTGCATAAGAGCTACGCTGGAGGCAGCTCAGCCTGACTCCCAAACTGGCTATTAATGGTATCAAGCAAGCTCTGCTCCCCAAATACCAGTAACCTCCTGGTGCATCACCTCTGAACTGTCCCAGACAAAGCCAACAAGTGAAAGGCAGGTTTTGAGATAGCTTTGGAGAGGTTACGTACCCAAAGGAGCTGGCTACCTTTCAAAATCCCTCACCTCACCTCTAACTGCCGCTATTTCCCTTCCATAAAGTGGAACTACTATGAAATCCATCTAAATGAATGATAAGATTTAATTTCTAAAGCTTTATGTGATCCTGGTGTAGAAAAAATTGCCATATGGAAAGAACACCTGCCAACTAAAATCTAGCCCTAAAAGCAGAATATATGATACTTCCTGGTGGGGGTGAAAATGAAGTGTCAGAGGTTCTAGTTTCTAGTTTGCAAAGTCCAGAAGGAACTAACCATTTACAAAAAGCTAGAAAAATCTTTTTCTAAAGTCCTTTAGAGTGTGGTTGCTGTGGAGGGGAGAAATGCTTTCAGATTCCTAAGGGCTTGTGGAACAAGTGACCTGCGATCAAGTGTAATGAACAACTCCGCAGCATCCTCTCCAAGTGTATAACAGTGTCTGTACCACTCAGCCTGAAGTCAAGAGAAACTAAAAGAAATAGCAAAAGTGGGACAGGACTGCCTGCAAAATGATTAGTCAGAATGACAAAATCATAACACAAGCCCATGACTCACTTCAGATTTTCTGTTCAAAAAAGTAGCATTTCCTTAGCTACAGCTATGGACATCCCACAGAGTTAAACCAAAGTCAACAACAACAGAAGAATTACACTCAATGTGCCAGGTTCATTTTAAAAAGCAGTATAATTAGAAATAAATTAAATATGATCAGTTGGTGGGACACTTCATGTTGTCCATGCTTAATTAAGATGAGGAATCACATGGTACTGCAGGCAGCAGACGGTCAAATAAAAAAAAAGGATAAGAAGACAAGGACACAATCAGAAAAGGCAGAACCCAGAGGAAGCGACAGAAAATCCATCTGTTTGCTGCCTGTTGGATTCCACCTCGAAGATTAGTTCCTGTAATGTGAGGCTTTGCTTCTTTCCTCTAAGTAAACAAATTTTCTGTATACATAGGAGCAGAAGATTAGCTGCACTCAGGACAGTGCTAAGGTTCCCACTGCCCTGAGTCCTCTCTCTGACATTTGTTCCTTCCAGATGTTTAAAGAAAAAGTTTAGGACTAGTCTTCATTTAGCTACTTTCCCTAGTCCATCTTCCCAGCTTACCGAGGTTGTACCCATCCATGGATCAGCCCGTTATCACAGAATGCCTGTGGTATACTTCCTCTGCATTAATTTGTCTACTAATTCTAGCATGAATGAGTATGTTATCTGTGAAATCCTGCAGCAGTGAGATGTCTTGTGCAGTGAAAATTTTTCCTTTGATATTTGTCACATTTTTTTTTTAACCTGTTTTGATTGAGGCCTACAGCTTCTCATATAATGAGAAGGAATGAAGAATCATTCCTTGTTTGGTTTCTTGACGAGGAAGCTGTTTGGCACTTTCAGACATCATCATTGCCTTTCTCTGTGCTTTTTCATGTTCTTCTACATCTCTGAGAAACTAAAGCTATACATAGATTTCAAGTGGTTTGAGCGGTAGTTAATTACAGTTCCTGGTATGTTCTCTATTCCTTCCATAATAATTTCTGAAATTCTCTGCACCTTCTGACTCATTCCCACTAAGCCTTGAGCTAATGTTTTCATAGTACTGTTCAAAGCAAGTCCAAAATCTCTTTCCTGAATGCTAATAGCTAATCTACACTTCATCACTGTGTAGCTTATAACCATGGTGTTTTTCACAATGGTCATTATTCTGCATATCTTAATATGTGAATTTAATCTTCTGTTTTATCATCCAGTCCCTCAGTACCATGAGAAGCTCCTGCAGGTCCTTACACTCATTTTCTCTTTCGCTGCCCTGAACAAACTCATCTCTTCAGAAAATGGTATTATTTCAGCTCTTTGTGTATCATTTGTGAACACCCCGAACAGATCCCCAAGAACAGGTCCCTATGCAATGACACATTGCAGTGTGAGAACACTTCTTAGCTTTTATCCACTTAATAAATCACACAAAGACCTACTCTCTTAGCCCAGGACAACTTAATTTCCTTAAGAACCTTTGGGGAGAAACCTTGTTGAAAGCTCTTGAGAATCCTAGTATACTGTAGTAATCAGATCACCCCTACCTACATACTCATCCTTTCCTCAAAAATGCAAAGATATTTGCAAGGCATGGCTTCTTTCTGCAAAGTCTTGTTCTTTCCTTTTTATCGCTCTGACTTTTAATTCTATTCTTTAGTATATATTTTTTGTCCTGCCAGCCTGCAGCTTTCCAGGCTCCCCTTCCCCGGAGCCTTTTAAAAAAATCAGCAGACCAGTTGCAATGTTTGCTTCCTCTGTGCTGAGGATGATGTAAACCACAGATTTACATTCCTCTATTAACAACTGAGCAATTTCGTATCTGAGTTCCTTTAGAACTCATGAGCATAGCCCATCTGCTCCTGGCAATTTATTATTACTCATCTTACATATTCATCCCTAGACCTCTTCTGCTAGCATTTTGGTTTGAGGCAGTTCTTCTGCCTTGTACCTCATAGAGAAAGGCTCTGGTGAGGTACCCTTCTTGAACTCCAGAGCTGTGAACATTGGTGTACATAATTAATCTTCCCTGTGGGCTCCACTGCACTTACCTGCCCTCCAGGCTCCCAGGAAGGCTTCTGGCTCCTGATGTGCTTGGGGCAGTTTGTATTATTACTTTTATGCCTTCAGCAAGCTGATCCTCAAAATCTGTCTGAGGTTTGCCACATTGCATGTCTACTTTTTTTTTGCTGTCTTGAAAGTGGGACATAGCTTCCAGTTTGTAGCCTTCACAGAGGTAATGTCAATATGCAAAGTGGATTGCATCCATTTTACACCATGAAGAGACATTGTGTTTCAGTTGACTCTTTAAGATTTACTTGAGGCTTGGCTCCTGCTGCTTTAACAAAGAGCTGGGACTGGCAAAGATGCTACTGCAGTAATCAGGCTGGGCATCCATGTCTCCTGTGCATACAGGTCTCTGGTGCACCTGTGCTTAGGGGGTGCTCATGTTTCCTGTGCTTAGGTGCCTCTTGCCCTTTACAGAAGAGGCCAGTAGTTTGGTGACTACATGAAGTATGAATACACCATCCATTCAACCAACCCTGCAGCAAGAGCAGTACAATGGTGGCAACTAACGCTGTGAGAGTGAGAGTTTTGTCTGTCTGAATTGCTAGAGACTGCTAGAGACAGTGATGGACAGAGCAAGAGGCTGATGCAAACCACAGCCAAGCAGTGAATGTGGACAGATGAAAAACTGCAAAGGGTAACATTCTGCATATCCTTCGGGTGATTAAAAGAATCCCCCTCTATCACCCCTGTTCAAGGCTGGCAAGTCCATAGTCTACCATTATGCAGAAATCCTTTTATGTACTATTAAAATGCAGCCAGCTCTGCACAAAGCAGTGATGTCCTTTAATGGCATCCATCAATACTATAAAAGACAGGAGCTGAAATGAATATAATTTCTAACAGAAATCATTACAATTCTAAACAAAGAAATCTTTTAAAGTACAAAAAAAAGCAGGATAGATAGAAAAAAAAAAAAGGAAAAGTCTAATTATATTCATAAAAACACCGCTATTAGGGAACTAGTACAGTTAGAGTTCATCTTCTGTCCTTGAGTTAAAAAGGCAGGCATGGCTAATCCATGAAACTAAAGTCTCCTTTACCTTGCATTTATATAAAATATCCCTTCATATTTCAAGGTGCCCTTTTTATTTAGGGGGAAGCTTAAAATAAATATGGTTCAATCATTTTTCAAGGTCTAACCTTTCAGAATATGCTCAAAAGTCAGCAGGAAGAAGGGCAGCCTGAAAAAGGCATGGAAAGCAAGAAGAAAAGAGAAACATGTCACTCCAATGCTTGGAACAAAATCTGTTCTTTCTAGTAATTTTCTTAAATTAATGATGGAGGGATGATACGTTGCTGTTTATAAAAATTAAAGACTTGGCATTTTGGGAATGATGAGATATTCCCAGGTGGCAGGAAAGTCTGCCTTTACATATTTCAGTCTTTAAAGTCCATTCTGACATCCTCCTTTTAAATGCCTTGCTCCGGTCTCAGGCTTCTTTTGGGAATACACATCTTTGATGAAGGGTCCATCCTGCCTTATAAGCTCCTGCTGACAGAGTTTCAAAGCAGCTTTGCTCCTCTGAAGTCAGTCAAGGCAGTATGTCCACCTCCCAGGTTTGAACATCAGAGCCATTGACTTTGGTAGGCATGTGTCATGCATGCAAGACCAGCTCCTCCATGTGTTCTCGTGACAGACAAGTCTAGAAATGTGGTCCATATACAGCCCTAGCTCTAGGCATTAGGTAATGATTTCAATAGATTTACCCACATACCTAAATTTAATTGGCTTAAAGCTATCAAAGCCCACTTTTTTTTTCAGCATGTGTGTGTATTTAAGTATGTTTAGGCATATGCACAGCATACACAAACTGATCCATAAACTTCCCACTACCAGTGAACTCACTTCTATGTAGGCAAAGCAACTAAAACACAGACAAGAAATAATGTACTAACATACTCCTGTGTCCTGCTGTACTCCTGTATGTGAATGCTTCCCAGTACTTAATCTGTTTTTAATGAATATGAGTGTTAAAAAAGGAGACAAAAACTTTCAAAATCTGTTGGCCAGCAGTTTTTCCCATGCTCATCTCAGAGGAACTACTCCTAAATGTGTTATTTGGCAATATGAGGAACAGATCAGAGTTTGGCCTATTGTCTCTAATTTCATCTGAATTTAGATGTTATTTACTGAGCATGAAATAGCCAAATTGTTCCATGGCAGAGGAACAGAAAAGATATCTGCTTAATTTTAGTGATAGATTCTCTGAAGCTAATTTTATTCAAATAAGTGTTGTGTTGTGGGTGCATGACCACACGTTATATACGTCAGCAATGCCAGGGTCTAAGTGGAAGTTATTGTGTTCCAAGTGGAAAACCATCATCATCCACTCAAAAATGTGATCAGATAATGAGTGGCTCTGAAGTGGATAATTTGACTTTATTCAGAGATGGCTCAGCACCAGATAATACCTGACCCAGATCTCTTTCTAATTCATCTAAAACCTACTACCAGCGTGATTTCATGCACTGTTTCTTGAGGTGACCTCTGATGGACCAGGGGCAGAAGAAATGAAATGAAACACAGTGTTGACACTCATAAATTTCAAAGTCCTGACAAAAATCTTCATTTTGTCCTCCATGGGAGGCTTACATGGGCTTTTTTTATGAGGAGAGTCTAATGAGTAAAATAAAAAATTGTGTGTGTGTAAATGGGAAATAAAGGTTTTAACAAAATTTCAGTATTTGGCATATGTTAAACAGGACAAAAAGGTAACTCTGGTGCCCATTGTATACAGATTAAATTTATAAACCAGTAAGACTAATTTAATTCACAAAATCAATACTGGGAAATGTTACTAAAGAACCACTCGTTGGCTTTTCATTTGTTTGTAGATATGTTTCTGGATTAATAATGATAAGTCATTACTCAGACACTGGTCAGTGTCTGCAGAGGCATTGAAAGCCATGGTGGAGTTTGTTGGTCTGTTTTTTCTGTCAGTAAAAAGAATGTTTCTTACTCAGAAATTGCCATCAGGGTAAGATACTGCGAATAACTGAAAACTGTAGGCTTTCTGGGTGGGATCTGCAAAAATATTCATCGTGGATGTAACTCAGCTGCCAGTAAAATCAGTAGGAGATTCACCAAATACATGAAAGCAGCACAGTCATGCCCTCCCTGAGGGCTCAGCAGAAACCCTAATTTAAGTTATTTGGAGGAAACTTTAGCAACATGGAAAAAGCATAGGATCCTTCCAGCATCCCTGACTGTATTGATCTTTCAGTGAGGCAGAAAGATGCTGCTCCTCATTTCATGACTGATTTAGTTTAGCAATTCAAAGCAGCCCATGCCTTTCTGATGGGATCAACGGGCTGTTACTCTACATAGCTGCTCTGGGAAGGTGGATGCTGCTGCTTCTTCTTGCACAACATATAGCCACAGGGCACAAGCTGGCCCCTACACTCATCTCCAGGAATATCCACCCATCTTCTCAATAGCAGGAAGGCAGACACAGATTCATGGTTCAGTTTTGGGAGTTTTGCATATCTTGGAAACTGAGCCCGAGATGCATAAAAATCCTTTCCCTGTGTTCTCAAGAGCTATCCAAAAGGGTTTGGGGTTTTTTTTTGTTTTGTTTTGTTTGCTTTTAGGGTGGTTTTAGTTTAATAGCATCCTAACCCTAGTTCAGTAAAAGCTTATAAAACCAAACTCAGATTGCCTTTAGTATCATTTTCTCCTTTTTCTTTTTGTTCTTTCCAGTATCTTATCCCAGTACCATTGTCCTGATTTCTGTGTTTTCCCAGCCATTACAACTCCTCAGTTTATATTAACAGCTCTGAGTGGCTCTCCTTGCACCTAGTTAAAAATCGAGCTTGGTAAATTCTTTGTTACGGATAACAGTATTTACTTATGACTAGCACATTATTATATATAAAAAGCCTGCTCAGGTTTTGCATATATCTTATTCATACAAACAATAATCTGAGGAAACAAAAAAGGCTTTGGGGTGTTACTCAAACAACATATAAATCTGAGTAATAAATGTATGTTCCCTTTGTTATTCTTTCTTTCACCAAAATTAGAGTTTTAAAAGGTGTACAAGAATCTAAATCAACTCAGTGAAGCATTTAAGCACCTGTTTATCTTTAAGCAACCACGTAATTAATCAGCTTCAGCTGTTATTCACTGACTTCAGAAAGATCAGTCCCATAAACTTCCCTCTGCTTGGTAGCTTGCTGCCATCCAACCCCAGTGATGAGAGCACAAATAGTCTCGATCGAGAAAGCACCTTGCATCCATTTTAAAAGAAGATTGCAATCACATCTGCCACCAGGTTGAGAGGGCTCTGTGATGGGCAATTGCTTCTCTCTAATGAATGTTTGTCATCTAGCGACTCAGTCGTGAAGATGGGCATTGGGAACTCTCTGCTTCCTGGTGAAGGAGTGGTTCATTTTTCATGAAACCCACACATCACCATATGTGTTGGAAGATCAGAGGGCAAAAGGGGAGAGTTATATTGCTGACAAATAATTGCAGTGTGTCTGTTTAACATTTGCAACAAATCATCAGCAGCATTTAGAAGGGGTGCCTGGAGGCCTGGAGCTGTCAAGCCAGATAATGGCCTGAAACACTGCTGGCTAATAATAACACCGGGCTTCACTGCACCGTGTTTAAGTGTAAACTCGAGAGGGCTTTTTTTCCTGTTTTGTTCCCCTCTCTGCAGCTGTTGACATTACATTTTCCAAGGCGTGTCTCAAGCAGATCCAGTCTGACCTTTAGAAGACACGACCCGATGTCTCTTGCAGCCACACATCACAGCTCCACTAACGTGAGGCACAGCGGTCACAGGGGCACCAAAAAACCCAATACACAGCCCAAAGTGGACCTGACCACCTTGGTCAGTGGCTGCCAAACCTATGGATGATTGTCACACTGCAAATGTAAGGCAGGGCTCTGGGGCACCAAGGTGTGAAGCACAATCCTGGTACATCAGGATGAAGTAGCTCTTTCTCTGTGAGCACCTATGTGCTCTTCATGGTGATAACCAAGGAGATGGTGGAGAAGATACTGGGTGAGGGTACCCAATTTTACCTTGCTTGCAAGTTTGTTTGTCCAGCCAAATGCAAAAATGGCCTGAGGGTCCTAAAAACCTGAACAAGTGCTCAGACCCCTGAGAAGAGTGGGTGTGGCTATTTGCTCTTGGTTACCCTACTGTGAAAGGGGTGCATTATCAGGTGGAACTTTTCACTCTGAAAAACAGGGAGGTAAAGGCATAAGGTTCAACACCCCAAAGCAAACAGCCCAACCTCCATTGAACACAGTGAGGAAACAATCTTACACTGTTGTGAACAGCTGTCTTTTGGCATTAACCAAGCTGCAGCTAACTTCAGGGATGAATCTGGCGTCAATATCTATATTTGGAGACAGTGATGGAGAAGAAAGGGTGTAAAAGCCATAAAGCACCGTGTCCAATTAAAAACTACTTGCAAAACCTCAGCAAGAATACAAACATGCTCAGCACTGCAAATCTAAAGAAAAAAAAATGCTTATTTTCTAAAATCACTTTTTTTAGCTCCACTCACCTTGATCCAAACACAGCCAAAGAGCATGAGGATTTTATTGTACCTCAACCATGTCTGAAAGCATAGAAAATTACAATTCAGACACTAGTCACATCCCGTAGTTAAAAAATCAGGGAGATGTGAGTGAAGTAGTGGAGAGAAACCAACCGCACAGGGATGAAGGAGATAAATCAACTCAAGGACCTGTGTTCAAACTGCTGTGAAGTATAATGGGTTTCATCTCTATCTGAATGCTCAGACTGTAAAGGTACGGCAAGGAGGTAATAGCAGTGCTGAGTGTAAAACATCACATTACCCGTAACTGCAAGATGGCAGCATTGTGGGAAACAACTGGCTTGGGGGAGCTAAAGGCAAGTAACATGCCTCATCATTCATCTGCTAAAGTGCCTGGATTCATGCCAGTGTAGTGCAGATCAAATTTATAGTAAATTAGGGCCTTTCTAGTGTCCACTAGATCTAAATGTTGTTTCATTTGAGAAGTGCAGGATTCAATAGAAATACAACATAGTTTTTCCTCTGGCCAGACTGTGAAGGGAAGGAGGCACAAATTACCAATGTCCCCAGCAGCAGTATCATGGTGACAACCAGGAGCACTGTGGGTCAGTTTTCTTCTCCATCTCTTTTTTCCTAAATACAGGTGCAAAGCAACAACATGGCTGAGGTCTTCTACTGGCTTCAAGTTCAGCCAAAGGGCACAGGAGAACTGAGCAAAACTTCACTTGTTTCTGAAGTGCCCCCAAAACTTGGGCAGTCTATCAAAACTAACTGATCTCTTATGTATCCATTTCCTAGAAAGCTAAAGTAGAAGATTACACTGTAAGGTGTTTTCTTGTTTAAACAAAGGCTGTTCAGCAGCACATAACTAAAGGAAGCAATAGTGACACATAACCTGAGTTAATGGTCAATTCATTCTGCCTCATGATATCTGTGTTCTCCCACCGTACAGGCTTTGTCATTTTAGCTGGGAAACCTACAGTATTGGTATGACATGTCCTGTAAAACATACTCTTCCCCTCAGTTTTCTAGTTCTGTGTGTGTATTTCTGATAAAATTAATATTTTAATTAAAAACACCCCACAAACCTACATCCTCTACCAAAATCCCCAAATACTGCCTATCAGTTTAGGTCTTTTCCCTGTATTTTCCCAAGCACAGAACCTAATTTATGCAAAATACTTCATGTTTGATTTTGGTCATGTCACAACTTCTCAGGAGGGAAATTCATCAGAACTAACTTCAGCTATCTAAAATTAGGTGCCTTGTCCCAGCTTTCAGTATAGGCTTTCACTGTTGTCAGAGCGAGACAGAGTTCCCCAGAGGCTGCTTCATCTTCTCCTGGCAGAGGGTCCCAGGTCTCTGCTTTGGCAATCATTAATCTTCTATCTGTGCTCTGCTGCTTGCCCAGCAGGACACATCTGATCCAGATCAGGAGTGATTTATGCTGGCTTTATGCACAGATAAACTCAGAGCCGGCAGATGAGGGCAGCTGTGAAATGAGGATAATTCTTCCCCTCTCTCATTCTTTTGCCTGTTGTGTCCATTTTCATTTCTATCCAGCAAATATTTATCCATGTTTAATTTTAGGCAGATTCATAATAATACGCAAGGCACAAAGTTTCTGCAGGACTGGGGCCCAGAACTGCAAATCTTCAGATGAAGGTCTGTTTCTCAGCATGTCTTTGCACAGCAAGTACTGTGCAATTCCAGCTGAGACTTCTAGGTCCTGAATTATTGAATTATTGTCATCAATATCAGTGCCAGCTGACAATCAGACATCTTCCTGCTGCAGATACAAAGGAATAGGTGGTTGCAAAAGTTCCCCCAGCCTCTCAGCCATTTGGCTTCATAGACTGAAATGAATTCAGCACAGTCTCCCCTCTAGGATCCAAAATTGAAATAAAATCACGGGTTTTATCAGGGTAATGCTTGCCAAAACACACACCAGCATGCCTCTCTGATCTATCTACAAGGATCAGCCAGATAAAGGGCATGTGACAAGCAGGAATTTTTCAGAAGCATTTGGATTTGGCAAAGCATTAACAGGCAATTAAAACGTTGTGTGAACCCATTTTGCCTCTGATATTTACAGAGTTAAAACATTTCCTTAAAAAGAAAACAAAACCAAATAGAGCTCATCAGCTTAATGAGAATTTTATTATACTACCTCTTATTTACTGGTATGGAAATGCTCAGATTGTTCTGTATAAATAGCATCCTGTTTCTTTTTCCCTTTTCTTAGTTTTTTAACTTATCTTGAAAATGCATTTGCCATTAATCTGATAACCACTGTTTCCTTCAGCAATGATCGAACCCTGCCCTTCAGATTAACTTTATTTGAAGATAAGAGATGATTCATTTATTGTATCTTTTTAATTACGAAATGTGATTTAGGTATAATTATCCTATTTACTAAGCTTAGAGTGAGTTCACTACTCACTCTGGCCAACACTCAGCCCAGTTCTCTGTACTAACCTGTTTCCAGTTTATATGATAAAGTGACCGTATTGTTTCGGACTTTCATTTTATTGTTTCTTTCATGGAAGTCCCAGGAGCTTTAAGCACTAGAATGACCCTGTGTATACACAGACTTTCTCACAGCAGAGAGGTGTCAACCATAGGAACCCTGTATGTGAGTCTTCTCACCTCTGGTGCAGATGTCCATTTCTGTGCTACCCATTCAAGATCCTGTTCTCCAGGGGAAAGAAATAAGCACTTCCAGACAGAGACTGCTCTGGGTGGTCTAGTTTTTTTTCTGTAGTCTACAAAAGGATTCTTGACAAAAGGTTTGCATGCAGGTTTCTGTTACAAACCTCCACAAGAGGATGGACACATTCCATTCTGTGTGTGTCCAAAATCCACAGATTTTCAAACAGAAAGGCATTACAAAATATTCAGTATTATGACTCTTGTTGTGCCTCTGGCCCAGCCAGTGTGCAAGCACAATAATCCTATATACAGGACAAGAATAACCAGTGGAAGACAGTGGTACACACACCTTGGTGAATGTTATATAAAGGAGTATAAAATCCAAGAAGGCATTTTGTTGGCAAAACATTTAGAAGTGCCTGTCTGTAATCCTAAGCATGGCATTATCTGAGAGTACTGATAATTCTCACTAGGATATTTAGGTGCTTGTGTTGCATTTGTAAACTGAAGTGGAATCATAACTGTCCTGTTAGTAGGATGCAGTGCTGAGTTCTGCTTCTCATCTCCTTCTCCGAAGACTTTCAAAACCTGCCTGGATGTGTTCCTGCGCAACCCGATCTAGGTGGCCCTGCTCTGGCAGAGGGGTTGGACTAGATTATCTCCAGAGCTCCCTTCCAACCCCTACCATTCTGTGATCACTGCTTTAAGCAGCTGCCTGTTCTCAGGGAACAGTGGGTTTCTGGCTCAGCGCAGCAGGAATGTTGGTTTCATTACCAAGTCCAGACAGCTGCTTTTAGGGTAAACAGGAGCTGGAAATCTGGACGTATTTCCCAGCCAGACTCAAATATGGGAAGAGAAAAGCAGGTTTAAGTAGACACCATTTCATTTCAAGTAATTCCTGATTAATGGTTTTGAGGGAGCATCCCAGACAAAAGGAGTCTCAGACTGTCTAAAAGACCTGTAAAAAAAACAAAAGGGATTTAAGACCTTCTGGCAGTGGTCTGTCCTCACCACATCATCGTGACAGACACTGTAGATGCCACAGGTTGCCTGGGAAGGCAGCATTTTGTTCTAACAAACAGACTCTTGACTCTTAGACTCTTCTGGTCACTCAAAGAGAAAATCTTGAGCACGGAAAACTGAGAGGGTTGAATTGTACAGGCCAGTTACAATGGCTATTTACAGCCCCTGTGTTTTGCAAAGTTTGCTTTTATTTATTCTCCTGATGTTCCCTTCCTGATGGTTCCTTCCTGGTGACAAAGGAGAAGAACATCAAATCAATTTCCAACTCCAAAGCAGTACAGGAATGGCAAAGAAAGTGTTTGCCCGCGTAACTGTTAAAAGTCTCTGCTGCCATAGCTGGCTGGGGAAATAGCACTTAAATACTGTACTTAAAAAATTCTAATCTGCATGGAATCCTAGACATTTTTGTGGTATCTGCAGTGATGTCATTAGCCCACTCTTGTAAAAGTAAGCTTTTGTCTTCAGCTGCTATGACCCTGGGAAATTCATCAGCACAGCTGGGTTCCAAGGAGGCATCAAATCACATAATACATGGGTCTAGTCAGCTTACTCTCACCTGCATTTAAAAGCAATTTTCTTGTCCTTAAATAATCTACACATGTTAATTAGAAGCTAGTAAAGTAGCTTAAATTGTGTGAAATTAGAATGAATTATTCATGTCATTTCTTGGCTGCAGCAGTTGCAGCTAGTGTTTTTGTTTTGGGCAAAAAAAAGACTTAAATAATGAGAAGATGAAAATTCCTATTAATTTGTTTTCCCAGGAATAGAAGCCTTTTCTGTTGAACAGGGCTTCAGTTTAGAAGAGTACTTCAGATGAGAAAAAAACAGCTACTCATTTAGCTAGTACATGTTGACTGATCTTTAATCACTGACTAGCCTCAAATTACTTTCAGAGATATCAGTGATGCAAAAATGTCTTTTGCAGGCTACACAGACCGTGTTCTCTGCCCATGGCACAATGTTTCCTACAGCAGGAAAAGTAATTTAGAGGTTGCTGATTTGAGGTGGAATATTAAAAATTTACCATTTTCTAAGAAACATTTCTGCAAGGAGCAGAACATATGGGTCTATTTCTCCTTGGGAGCAGAGGCCAGCTTTGGTAATGTTCTTTGAACACAAATCCATACACGTGGCCCATGATTCACCAACTCTTTCTGGGAAGAGCTACAGACTTAGATCTTTCTATCTCTTCCAACCTGAGGCTGAATAAGTAGTAGGAACAGAGATGAAAGGCAGAATTTAGAAATACTAATTTAGCAGGTTTTGACTTAGAGCAACTTTGCTAAAGCAAAATGAATAAGACTTAGATAGAAAGATAATTAGCAGAAATGCAATTAAGCTATCCCAACAGGAACCATCTTCAGCATCTCAGCCAGAACATGCTGTTCAATCTCACCAGGTAGAGTGGTCCCAGTGTCATCCAAAGTATTCAGCTAAAGAAAGCACATTCTCATTTATCTGCTTGAAAACAAATTTAAAATCCAACTGGGAAAATATCAGAAGAAAGTGAACATAGAGGAGTAGAAACTCAGGAATAAGAACTGAAGAAAAGCAATAAAGATTCTGCATCTGCATTTTTCTACATGGGTCCAATAGTAGCACTCTATGGTACCTAAAGATGCTATAAATTTCTTTACTCCATTACAAGGCAATATCGTTCTTCTAAATGTCAGAGATGTCATTCATTGGTTTTATTATTTATATATGGCTGTACTCAGGATCCCTGGAAGAGCCTGCATCCTCCCTAATTTGTTTCCTTTACCTCACCCCCTAAGTTTACATGCAGCAAGAGATTTCAGCCTGGCAAAAGCATTAGCAGTATAAATACAAGAGACAGAAAGATAAAAGATGCACAGAGATCCAACATAGCTTTTCCAAAAAGCAGAGAAATGCAGCAGACACATAAAAAACCACCACCTGAGGATATGAAACTCCAGTGCAACAACCAGCCTGGGGCAATAATCCAGCCAATGGACGGCTGTCATACCTCTTAATGTGCACCGAGCACCAGCCCCTACTTTTCATTAAAGGGTTGAATTAACTTGCTTTTCTGTACAATAGAAGTTTATTTTTGGGGCCATTACTCAAGAATAGATGGCATATGGGAAGTTCACAGCTAAGTGTACCCCATGATAATGTGTTCATGTTCCTGTTCCCAAAGTCAATGGCAGATACAGGAACAGATCCAGTTTCAACTCCCTGTCCACTGCCCTACTCACTAGACCACAAAATTGTTTTTTATATAGACAGACATATAAAGATATGGATGGATGGCTTAAAGCCTGATTTTATTGCCATATGGACACCTAAAAATTAGCATTTTAAAATGCAAAGGATTTTAGCTGCTGCATATTAATGAGTCCAATCTTCTACAATAAAGCAATAATGAAATGACCTATAAAAGCAGTTAACATCAGTAGAAGTGAGATCAAACATAGCTCAAGTGCTAAAAACTCTCCTATGACTACAGAGGAGGCAAGCACACTTTCTCATCATAACTTCCCTGCCCTATACAATGCAGCCATCTCAAATACTATGGAACTATTTCTGGGTCAAATATCTAACACAATTCTGTCCATTCACCTAAAATCTTGAGCTGCTTTGTATCATCTCATCTTGCAAAACTCTTGCATCTGAAGAGGAAAACTCACAGTACTGTCAGAATCGGTTTCAGATCTGGCATCTCTATGTGTGTATTGACATATAGAGGTGAATGCATTTAAATATCTGTAGAAGACTTTTTTTCTCCTACCCTGGTAAGATTTGTGATTTCCCATTGGGTTTGGTGTTCTCACACACATGCCTACAGCGTAACAAGGTACACTTTCTAAGCTATTGTAGATATTCCTTGTGACAGCAAGCAAAAGAGAGAAAATGCAAAGCCACACCAAGCCATCAAGCTCACAGCAGGAGAAATGAAACGTACGTCTTCAACAACATAAAATGCATTGGGTCAGGTTCTCAGCAGTGGGACTCCTGCAGATTTCCAGGAACCACAAACATGATCTTTATGCCTTGCCAAGCGCCCTGGATATGTGATCCATTCAGAGGAATGTAACTTTAGATTTGCCTTATTCCTGTCATCTCTCCATTTATTTTAACTGATGCAATGAGATGTAACATGGCAGAGAATGTCCCTGATGCTATCATATTTTGAGTCTTTATGCAGTGACATAAAGACTGTTCAATAAACCTGTTGAGTACTTGGCAGAAACAACTGTGCAGGAAACATGGTTGTCACTTGCTTTTGCAGATGAAGTTCTTTGACGTCTGGAACCAATAAGGATAGAGCAACCACAAGTGGAGTAAGTTACAATAAGTTACAAGAGCAGCTTGAAACTTTGAAATGTATTTCCCTGGAAATTTGGATGTCAGCATTTCCAGTTAAATTAAAAGTCCATAGAATTGTACTAATAGAAAAGAGTGCAGGCTAATCCACAGATGCTGACTTTTTTTTTCCCCCCCATCTAATTAATATACTTCTTTTCTTCTTCAAAGTGTTAGGCTATTTCATTACAAACTCAAATAGGGGACACTTTGATCTAAAAAATAAGTTGGCTTAGATCTCTGCCAATTAACAGCTGTCCTTAAAGATTTTTACAATAAAACTGATGAAAAATTCTGGTATATCATGCTTACAATAGGGTTAGTATCAGAACACCATAGAACATTTATTTGACATGATATGACATACCATTCAGAAATGAGTGTGTTGTACATTTTGAAACAAAAAATTAGAGATATAAAAGTGAAAATAATAAAAAAAAACCCCCGAAAACAAACAAACAAAACCCAAACCAAACCAAACCAAAACACAGAAAAACACGACACCTAACAATCAGTAATAACTGGTTAAGTAATCCAGAAATAAAATCTTGCTATGACCAAGAAAGATATTTTTAAAACACAATGCCTCCTTCCATTAAAAAAAAAATTGTATGGATGGAAAATACAGTGTATTTTCATATAATTTTTTTAAAATACTCTTTTAGGAAACATAATAGCATAATTTCCATAAGTAACAAAACAGTTTGGGAAAAGTCTGGTTGCAAGCACCCGTGACCTTACTAATACAAAGAAGGTTTCCCACTGTGCAACAGGCCCTTTAAGGGAACTCCCTGCCCTCCAGCTCCACCCTACAGCCAGTATATAAGCGAGCAATCTGGCCCAAAGCACTTGATGAAAGTTTGAGATACTGTAGGAGATGCTGGGGGATAGGGGATTACTGCATTACAAGGATTGCTCAGCTCTCTGGAGGCCACTCTCAAGAAAAAGGTATTGCTAGAGGCATCGGGGTGAAAAGATCATGGGTGGTTGAAACACTTTGGCTTTTGGAGATTCTAAACATGGACTTGCTGATCTACTGGCCTTTTGGTGATCTACTGGTCTCTTGGTGAAGGAGGCTGAGAAGTGAGTGGCTGGATTAGTTGTGACCTTTTTGCATTAGAGCTTGGGTTGTGTCTCATGAAGGAATCATTCTTTGTGCTTCTATAGTGTTTGATTTGCAGGTGCTGCTGGGCAATTCTGTCTTTAGGGTATTAGGAGGTAATAGGTGGCTGGCTCCCTGCTGTGGGAGGGAGGCTGGTGTCTGCCAGGTGTTTATCTATCAAAAAATAAATCTGAAATTCAGGATCCCTGTTTGCTTGGCCTGTAGCTCTGATTAGAATGTTGTGATCCTCTCATTTCAGCCTTGATAAAAACTATATTATAGCATGTTATTTTACATATTAAAAATGAACCTTAAATGCCTTGTACTAATTCTAGTTGTTGTCTGCAAATTGTTTGTTGTTTTTTTTTTGTTTGCTTTAAGATGCTTAAAGTATGAATAATGAGGACAGAAGGAGTAGGTCAAGGGATCAGGTAATACATATCCAGAAGAAATGGGAAGGAATAGCAGTTGGAAAACAAAATTTCCTTGAATGAGCTCTTGACATGGATGAGAACTAACTTTGCCAAACTCAGGTGGTGCTGTAAGGAGCAGTGAAGTTAATTCCTCCTATTGCTGAAGTGCAGTGTAACCTATTTGACCTTTATCTGTCCTCGTTACGTGGTGATGAGATCAAAGCTGACCTCTGGCTGAAGTTTTGCTTAAACTGGGCAAATTATATTCTCTACTGAATTCATAAAGAAAAATTACTTTTAGAAAGAAAAAGCTACTGGGGCTATGTCTCAAAAGTTTTTGTGTACAGAAAAGTATCTTATGTACTGTTATAACTGCTGCTTTTTGGGAAGCTGCATTATCCTATAAGGTAATGGATTAAACATTAATGTTATAGAACATACTCATCACCTCAGCCTTGTTGGTGTATTAAGCTACTAGACAATTTTCATGCCAGTCTGGTATTTACATCTATGAAAAGAGATTATAAAATGCAATTGTACTTGAGTGTTACACCGCCTGTGTTATGCTCCAGTTACAGAGGATAGAGGTTCCTCTAATTCCATCTCATTCTCATTCTCCAGTGGAAGCTGTCATGATGCACACATCTAATTCTTAAGGACTGCAGTTCAATGTCAGCATGTTGCTTTTGATAGATAGATGGATTGTGCCCAGCCTTGCACAGATGTTAAACAGGGTCTTAAAGATATTTAAAAGAAAATAAGAGAATCAGTCCATGATTTACTAGAAAAAACATTTAAAATGTGCTTTGAATGTTAAAAAATATTTTTCAGCTTATTACACAGGTGAAATTAAAAGGCCTTGCTCTGGTGCAGAGCCAAGTGGTATAAGAGCTGGGGATACTGGCAAAGGCTGGCTTCTCAATGTGCTGTTGTATGGATTGATTTGGTCTTTAAATTTTGTTGAATCTTCATAGCTGCATTTCTAAATTTTATGACTAAATAGAAGATGACAGTGCTTCCTAGAAAGTGTAGTAAACAGCATATTTCTGAATTTTAACTAACATAATATTCAATACTACTTTGGGATGTGGTATGGCCTTAGTAAGCTGAGCATTTATAGAGGTGAAATGAATGATTTTCAGCCTTGGAACAGCACCTTTATTTCAGTGGCTTTATTGACTATAATGGCTGTAGTTACTTCAAAGCAAGGTCTTTTGCATCTACAAATGCTGATCTATGTCTAGCTAATAAGTAAGGACCTGGACCTTCATAAGTATTCAAGTACTTAGTGGTCCTGGATTTTTCCAGGGCTGAGCCTGGGCACATCAGTGTCCAACTGGTGAGCACCGTGCATTGCAAGGCAGCCTCTTTTAATGTTGCCTGGAGCTATGTTATAGAAAGAGTGGTTGTTTGACCATTCCATGTTACTTAAGATGGCTGAGATATACTATATAGCTACAATGACAAATTTAATGTTCACACAACTTCTACATAAATTTCATTTATGTTAGTACTGCATAGCCAGCTTCAGATGTGCTGATGTTATATATTCTGAGTATGCAAGCAGGGTCTGAAAAGAGCTTTTAATTGCTGCCTAAATTCTGAGTATGCAGATGGGCTCTTCCCCGTCATACTGAAGTTGTCCTTAGATCTGAAGGTGGTACTGAGTCCTTATAATAATAGGAGTAAGTTGTGTGGTCTCACAGAAGGTAATTCCTGGAAGGCAGACTGGGACTACTGAAAAATGACTTCCACTGCTCTTCTGCTTTCTGTAAGGCAGATGCAATGATGATGACTATGCAGTGTAAGCCTCGTGACTGTCCTTTATCATTACAAACAAGTTGAGTGTGTAGATGGCAAGTACTTAGTGGGCCAAATTCCTTCTTGACTATGTCTCACTGAAGCCCATTTTTTTTCTGTGCTACCCTGGCAACAGTAAATATTGGTAGGAGAAGCAGAGTGTTTTATCTGCTCCAGGTACACTTCACAGGGAGATTTAATACAACTTATTAGATCAGTATAGTAATGAATATCCTGATCATTACAAGATGTGATCACTTGGAATTTACACCATTTCCCAGGACAGAATATCCCACATTTGGGAAACTGGTTAGCACAAGGCCATTTTCCTGTTGCTTCTCCTTCCTTAGACCCGAATTCAGAACTGTATTTTCTACACAAAGGATTGATGTTCTTGGAAGGATTTCAAATATTTTGTGAAATAAATTGTCTCTCAGAATAGCTTACTGAAATTTGTCAGCTTCCTTGGAGTATCTGCAGGTGATACCAGGCAAATACCTTGCTAGATGGCCTTAAACTGAATTTAACACTTAATCCAGGTCTGTAATTTGTGAAATATTCATCTTTGAAGAGAGAGTGGATTACAAAGCCAGACTCTAAATATCTATGAGGTTTGGAAAAAATTTAAGCTGGAGCTGTACTTTGGCTTAAAGCTCTCCATCTAATACTGATGCATTATTATCTTCAGAGAAGCACAGAGTGATCTAAGGAATTTAGAAAGAACTTTGTTTCCCAGCACTTATGCACATTGAAAGCTTTTTCATCTCTTCTCTTTGCTTGGCTTTTGTAAGATTGTATGATCCATTCATTACAAAGAAAAATGCTCCTTCAGCCCTTAAAAAAAAGCTACTTGAAAAATAAAACCAAACAGATTATTTTTCTTTGCTCAGTTTTCTACATAAAAAGAAGCATCATGCTTGGCTCAGTTGTGGTCAATTAGAAGATGCTGGGGATTTGCATCATGTGTGTTAAGACCTTTACAGTGGATGACTGAGATCTGCTGTGGGTTGAAGGCTTGTGTCACGGTAGAGCCGACAGCTCCAACATTGTGTGACCTGTGTGGGGAGGCCTCTATTTGGGTGGTGTTAAGCTTCTGGTAGTATCATGAGTATTCAGAGCTGCAGCTTCCTCAGACAAATTTATCTAAAATATAAAATGTTTATTTGTGCAAAACTGCTTTGTAAAGAAAATAATGAATCTCATATCTGTTGTTCTGTACTTTGATGAGCTTGGGTCAGTGTGTCCTAAGCAGTCTCTGCAAGTTTTTTCTTTACTGTCTATTCATTGTCCATTAACTTGGAACCACAATGCTGCCTTATTAATTATGAATGGGCACCCTGCCTGTTAAAACCATGTCTGGATCTGGTTCAAGTCTTGCTTTTTCTTTCTGCATTGAGGTAACTCCACCACCAATTCAGGTGTTCCTCTTGTCTTTTATTCGTTTAAGTGAGATCAAGCAACAAACCCTCAAAACCCAGTGTCTGTGTATCACTTGAAAAACAGTTTGCTGCTATTTACTTGTATTCAGGTTCAGCCACAACAGCCCAGTAGCCTTCTGAGGCTTTAGGGTGTGCCTTGGGATCATGATTTAAATTACATAGCTATTTCAAATAGTAGTAAGGAAATAATGCAGAAGAAACTCTCCCTGTTTCTTACAGCTGGCTTACTGCATAGAGCAAAATTTTCCATCAGACACATAGGATATACATGATCATTTAAGAACAAAGGATAAATAAAAATAATAACCAGAAATAAACTGAGAACATACCACCTTGTTATTTGTCCTTTAATGTTTTCAAAGCATTTGCATTTCAAAACACACTAATCTGTCCACTTTGATTTATTTTTATTGAAATACAAATCAAACTCAAAGCCCAAGGGAAGGGGGATTTTTTTAGCCTGTGGCAGAGAAACAATTTTAATTTCTTTTAAATGTATTCTGTGCTCCTTTGTTCTTGTTCAGTCAAAACATATATGGATTTCAATGAATTGTGTTCAACCAAGGAGTAACTGAGGACTGCAAAAGAAGGTTTTTGACTGTTTGTAGCTCTGTAAATCTCCCCCAAGTGTTGAGACAAGGTGAAGAAACTGCCCTACTTCCACATTTACATGGAAAACGAAATGTTTGTGGAAAATAAGGAAGCCTAAGGGGAGAAGTTCTTTGATAATTACATGACAAGCAGAGGATGTTAGTGACTGACTAGGCTCTTTGCTCCAGGGAAATGCTGAAGGACTTCAAGCAGTTGACTCCAGGCTATTTTCAGCATCAGCACTGGGTACAAAAGCAGCCAGTGTCAAGTTGTCTAAGCTCCTTGTAGGTGAAGAGTGACTGTACTTAGATACTGAGCATCAAACCACAAACTCCCCACAATCCTACCAAAAGGAGCTGTCAGAAGTGGGTGCAATTTGGACATCTGCTTTCATTTTAACAAACTATCATTTTCCAAGGGGGTGAAAAAAAACCCACTTTATGAATTCCTGAGCAGTTCAGTTGACCCAGATGGATTTCAGACAAGACCTTAGGAGAAGAGCTGACCACGCAGCTGGAAGCCTCCCTCCTCCAGTGAAAAGGTGTCACTGGGAGGCTGCTGTAGTAGTGAGAAAATCAGAGCATACACTTTACATGCTGTGGTTTAGGGGTTCACAAGGAAACTGCTGTTTGTCATTGCATCTTCCAGGGATTTGCTAACATTCAATACCTTCCAAGATGCTGCTTTTCTAGTAAAAAAGATTATTTTTTTCACTGAGAGGCTCCTGAGGTCCTTCACATATATGTTGCTTGGGTGCCATCAGGTTCTATCTCAGGGCAGGTTTGCACTGTGGTGCAATGGATGAAATGGAATATAGCAGAAGATTACAATGTATTTTAGACAAAGAACTACAATGCCTTTTAAATATCCTTTTTCCCCTCTTGTTCTTTTCTGAGAGTCAAAAGCTCTCCTTGAACCACATTTGACTTAACAGGTAGATAGCATAATGGTGTTTATGGGCACTGCATTTATTTCTTATTCCCGTGGATCGCTTCCACCAATAGGTTAGAACCAGAAGACTGAATATATCAAAATCAATTTATTCACTTCTGCTAGGAGAGGTATTTTCCGAAATTGTTGATACTCTTCCCCATCTTTTCTCTTGCCTCTCTTCACCAGACTTTTCTGGCTATATAATACTTGAGAGAAAAATACATCTTTCCCCACCACCATATTCTCTGCAAGTGAAGAACGTTGAATACTTCTCAGATCAATTGGTATTTTTAGCACAATAGATAATGAAAGTTCTGTCCTCTTCAGCTATGGGTGAAAAGGGAATTAAGTAATTGCCCAATTAGAATTTAAGGGATGGGAATTTAGGGAATTAGGCTAAACTTTATTTTTGCCTGTTGAAGTCTGGTGTTTCTTGTTACTGTCCTTAATTCTTTTCTAATGCCTTGTCCCATGACAAAACACCTGTTACCTGAGAAAAGATTTCCAGAGCCATGGATTACTGTCGTTAGATACATTAAACATTGAGTCTAGGGATGTTAATTCCTAAGTACACAAACTGGTGTTTATAGTGTCTCCCTTCAAATTCCTTCCAAAGGAAAATGCCTGGACAGGCTATGCATTAGTGTGAAAATATTTGTGTGCATTAGTATGTTGCATGTGTGGAAGGACTTGTGCTTTTTGTGTGTGCATCTGGAAGAAGGTGCTGTGTCTGTGTATTTGGAGAGCAGTACACAAGTAGGAATGAGCAGGGAAGATTATCAGCCAGAGCACGTCATCTCTGAGGAAGAGGAAAGACAGGATCTGAGTGGAAATTTACTGCTGCAGCTGGAGACACTTGAACTGTATCAGAGTAACCTCTGTAACTCTGCTCTCTGGAAGGTGCTGTAAAGGACTAACCTGCTTTTTTTCTAATGAATAATGGAAATAATATTCCAACATTACTAATTAGGAAAGATTTTCTTCTCAAAGACTTTAATAAAGAATATTAATAAGCATCAACTTGAACAACATTTCAGGAACATGGAGTTGTGCAGAGAAGCTTAAAGTTCAGGGCTCTGGCAAAAGCTGCTGACAAAAAAGGTGGAAAAACTTCTCTCACCCAGTTCCAAATTTAGCTCCAGTGAGAGGTCCTGAGATCCTTTTCAGAAGATTTAATCCAATAAAAGCAGAAGGACTTTTGCATTTGATTTCCCAAGGAGCGGACATTCCAACACGCAGTGTTTATGCAATCTTAGTTGCATGGTGCCTTCCAGGACTGGTGCACGGGCTGAACATTTAGGAAGACTAGTACCTCATCACCAAAAGGACACCAAACCTCTCTTCCAAGTTGCTACTAGATATCAAAAAGCCAGTAGATAAGAAATGGGACGTGTTTAACCAGCAGGCTCATATACCGAGATGATGTGATGCATATGCAGCATTAGTGGCTGACTCACTGCCACTTGCATGAAGAACAGTATTGGCCGTTGGGCACTTCCTGTTCTCTTTCCACTGCTACTTGGTGGAAAGTAAGTATAATGTGATCCGTGTCATGTTCTGGGTTATCTCCTAGAGATAGTTGTGTTGATCTTTTACTAGTTTATCTGAGGCACACTCCTCAATGTTGTTGTTAAAAAACAGTGGTGGTTCAAACAAGGGATTTAACATGGTCTGTTGAAATCATCCTGCAGGCAGCTCAACTATCCCAATGACTGTACCCTGAGTGACTCAACTGGGAAGTGTGATGAGAACAAGCCTTTTTAGCTGTTTTTGATATTCTACTTACTCTTTAATATCTTCTAGTGGGTCTGGGTCTAGCCCAGGTGTTAGGTCTGAAGATGGCCTTTGAGAATTTGCATAGACTTGCTGGTGCCATATAACTTCACAGATGTGAGGAGTTTGGATGTGTCAAAAAATGGCAAATAAATCATGGCACTGAAATGCATGGGTCTCTTGGCTATTAGTTTATTAGCTTGTTTATTAAAATAGGTTTTTCTGCTTTCCATGAGTCATTCTAGGACCTATATGAAAGGACTCTGAAGAAGTAAACTTAGCCCTAGTTTTGGGGTTAGTCACTTTTAATTGAACAGTGGGCAGACCATTCACCTTAGGAATCTCAAGTAAGTTAATTGACTGGAGTTGCTCAGAGTTATTGGTGAAATAAGTGAAGTAGTAATGCTTTGTCTAAATGTCACAATATAAGTAGCAGTAACTGCTTGCAGGTAGCTCGGTGCTGTTGAATGTAGGCTGGAATGTATTCAGAAACCAGCATGTCTTTGGAATATTGCATCACCTGCTCCATATTGCAAACAAGATATGTTGCAAAGCCAGAGCAAGCCACAGCTATGCCAGATTCACTACTGGCTGTTCCTCCTTCCTGCTTTTTCTCTGGTACAAGCACAGCAATACCTCATTTGTAATATATTAAATATAATGTATCACAGCAGTATGGAGTTATAATGCAAGCATTGCTAAAGGTTATCTCTTCCTTCTACTACATACTTGTGCTGTGTATTTCTCACAAGCCTTGTATCTGCACTTACACCTTAAATCACTATGGTGCAGAGAGAAGACACATCTGTTTAAAGATACTTTAACAAAATGGGCAGTTTTGACTTCTGGTTGAGTTAATGAGTATCTGAGAGCTGTGCTCTACTGCTTTGTAAGAGTACTGGTCTTCTATCCTCAGGCTGTGAATTTCTCTATGGAGTACCCCACCTTTTGCTGTATATTCAGTTGGTAGTAGTACATCCAGCACAGGAAAATTCCATTAACACTTAAAATAATGCAGTGAAAGCCATGCTAAAATTTGAGGGTAAAATAAGTTCTAGATCTGCAGAGCAAGAAATTCTAGTATGCCTGCTGAGGCTTCAGATGAGAAAGCTCTTCACAACAGGGAATGTGAGTCCAAAGAAGTCTGCTTGCACTGACTGATACTCTAGTGTCATTTAGAGGTAGTATGCTTGGAAGAGATAATATTTGTCCTGTACTAAGCTGACTTCCCTGTGGTTGGGACTATAGCTGAGGTCTCTAATGCATTTGGCCTTTCTGGGATATATGCAGCAAGAAGATTGCTGACATGTACGCCATTAGGCCCTAGGGAACTTGCAATGAAGTTGTTTGAGCATCTGCTTTCACCCAGCTCTGTGGTTGCCACTGCACAGTTGTACCACATTCTCTGCTCTGACCGAAGCAGAGACTATTTTGATAAGAGATGAAGTAGTCAGCTAAACTTACCTGAAGTGGGTGAGGAGGTACCCTCTGACTGTACTGCAAGGGAATTGCCTTATAAAAATATATGTTTTCAGAAAGAATCACTAACAGGAGTGTACCTGTTGCTGCATATCACAGGTCAGACTAAAAATATTAATCTATGTACTGGAAGATCCTTTTGGAGGGAGCTTTTAATTTGCAGAGGTGGATTCATCTGGTATGACAGCTCATTAGATCCAATACTGGTCTTTCTTATAGCTAGCACTGGAGAAGGCTCTCCTGTGGAACAGTTCAGTTTAATCAAACAGATCTCCAAAGCAGGCCAAATGTGTCTGCCCTCCCTGGTCAACTTTGCAGATGTCTAAAATTAGACAAATGAGTCCCTACACTGTGTATCTATACAGCTTCACAGTTGCTGCTCTTAATAACTTGGCAGCAAGGTGCCCTTGATCCTACTTATTCTGAATTTATAAATACATATTTGGTGTGTCAGTGACTCAGACCCATTGACTGAGGTAGTTATCTGAGGTTTGAATGGATTTCTTATCCCAGGCCAACAAATTATTTCTAAGACTCGCCAATTGTCTATTACTTAGGAAGCTCATCAAAATGTCAGGCTTAGTTTGAGTCCTGGCCAGATTAAGAGCAGTTACAGCCAGTCCCACATTCTGCATAAGACCCAGGGAGATGCAGTCCTGAAAATCTTTGGAAAGTCATTTAGGTTTAAAAGATATCCCATCTGATAAATTATGATGAACTGGTTTTTGTTCACAGGTCCTCCTGGCAAGAATCTTTCCTGAGCCTGAACAACTTGAGATAATAGATTTTATTGTAAATGGGATAGAGATTTTTCTCCATTGGAGATCACACTGCAGTGCATTGCTGCTGTTCACTTACTGTAAACTGAACTAAAAAATGTTTATGTAAAAAGAAATGGGGGCAGGAGAGTTTGGTCATTGTGTGTTTTTTTGCTGCAAACCTTAATCTTATTGAATAGCTGCCTATCACTGAGCTATAAAGTTTAATGATGAAGAAAGGAATAGAAATGTGCTTTTGGCTGGGCTCCTTATCTAAACACTGTGATGTTTGTCAAGAAGATTGACAAAAGCTTGTATTCATGGGATTTATTTATGCACACTGATATGTACAGTCTGGGAATAGGCTTCTTCCAGTGCTACTTTCTTGGAGACAGATGTCAGTGCTGTTCAGAGAAAAGCAGTGTTGTGGACTGCAATACTCTGACATGCTGTCCATCTTGTCATCTTGAATATTACTCTCCTGAACTAGCTCCGCACAAGGTTCAGACAGGGAGCTATGTTATGTCTGTATATGGGTGGGTCTATGGCCTCTAAGTGAAGAGGTGACCCCTTCCAAGCAGAAGTTATTGTTGTATCCACTGACCTAATGTTGTTCTAAAACCTGGTGCCATTTCAAGTTGGCTGCCATAACCTAGGTGTCAAAGGCTAGGAGGAGTTAACATCAGCCTGACACCATGTTTCAGGGCCACTGGATTTAAAAAATATTGGAGGACCAGGAAGCTAGAGGGTGCATAAATAAACCAAATAAGAGCAGGTCAGTCACCCTGGACTATTCCTTCCCACTGAGTGGAGCGTGATGTTTGAAACAGACTTCAAGCTACCACTAAGTTATTTCCAATCTTATGGTCTACAGAGGAGCATCTCTGAATGACAGCATGATCTGCTTCTAAAAATCCTTGTGAATAGTAGCTCCCCAAAGTTACAGCCAAAACTGTTTAGCCCCATTCATAACTTAACATGGCTGTCTATAGAAAGCTGTGGCAGGGGCTGGTTAGCACCTAAATAGATGGGCAAACTCCAGGCTATGAGGTATGAAGGCTGACTAAAGTAAAGTCATTCTGTGAGAAGGGATGCCTTGGGTCTAAAGCAAAAGTTATTTTCTGGTTAACTTACAGTTAAGTGACTTCCACATTGAGTTAAATCTTTGCTCAGTGCCACCTAAATACATTTGTATCCACCTTAACATGCATGAATAAACACAAGCTGAAGAAAGGCTGCTCCCTGAAGCACGATAACAGCATAATGTCATCATTTTGCTATTAGTGTAAGTATGAGACTAAACTCCCATCTCTCCTTTCATCTTGCTTTCCCCCAAGGTTTATAACATATCTGCTAGCAATAGCTGTAGTTAAGCTAATGAAACCCACCAGCAGAAGCTCCAAACCAAATCACCCACACTTAGCTACCCTGTCATATTTCAGGCCCTTGAATACTTGCCTACTATGTATGTGTGGAGATGTCTCACAACAGCTGCCATCAGGAGTAAGTTATTGCTAATGGAGACGGAATTCATTACTTCAAGCCTGTAATGATTCAACTACAGGCCAATGCCTCTACTGTGCACAAAGCTACTTGCTTGTCTCCTGGCCATTAGGAGTGACTTGGCTCCACACTGGCAAGGTACAGTGGTTTCTGGAACAGCCACCATGATATGCCACTCAAAATATAAATTCATTGACCTAAATTTGCTAGATACCAAACTAAGTAGCTTCAGAAAAGGGAGGCAGATAAGGGTTTTATTATGGCCCTGTGGAAGCAAATTGAATCCAATCTCAGCAGGTATCACTAGATGTAATGGTCTGGGTTGTTTTGTTTATTTTTGCTGGAGGGAAGTGCTTTACCCTTGCTGGTCATTAATCAAGTTTAAAGAGCCCATTTTATTAGTACTCTGCTACACAGATTTTTCCCCTCTTGCAGAGTATTTTAAATAATATGAATCAACTTTCAACCTGAAAACATTAAAACACTTGGCAGTGAAATTTCAAATACGTGTGTGAAAGGATATAAAAAGTAGGATCCATTTAACTGGAAAATGCTTTTCCCATCTAAGTCCTAAATAACTGCTGAGTGTGGAAAGGCCAATAAAAACAAACAAATCAATAGAATTAATTAACTGGGAGGCAGTGTGGTCTAGAAGAAAGACCACAAGGATGGGAGCAAATCCCCTTGTGATTGCAGCCTGTACTCCAGTACATTCAATAACCAGGTATTTAGGCTTCAGTTTCTTTTTAAAGCTGTCTGAAGGATTTAGGTGTTCACATCAATAGGACTTAGATCCTTAGATGCCTTCCCTTCATCAGTTTGTAGCACAGATAAGAGTATCACTTAATCATTGTGCTTCCAAAGTATGCTCAAGGCAGGTGGTGAAGTATCTAAGACATTGAAGGCTGGTGATTTGAACTGTGTGCTGGTGGAGGCAATGGCAAGCCCCCACCTCCCCATTAAACAGGAGCAGGATGTAGTTCTATCTTCAGCTCTGCAAAATTAATCATCTTCAAAATTACTGTTCCTTGGTTCACAATTTTCACAAAGAAATGCAGGTAGTTGCAGAGTAAGCCTGGTATCCTGCAGGATTTAGTGCATTCACCACTTGCAAAAGCCCTTTTTAGCTGAAGCCTGCTCTGCAGTTCATCTCCCTCAAAGGACCCAGTTTCTAGGTTGGCAAGGCAGCACTGAATTAATCAAAATCCCTCCCTACCAGAGCCTGTGTAGCATCAACAGAACAACTTGTTGCATTCCAGCCATGAAACTGTGGTTTTGTGGAGTGCACAGATATCCAGGGGAAGTAGCATCATAGGTGAGCTAAAAGCTGCAAGAGACTTGCCTATTATATTGACTTACTGATGGGGTTTTTGTGAGTTTCACTGAATTTTCATCTGTATTTTAAAGCCTTTGCAGAGAGTATAAAAGCATGACCTGTAGCAGTGGTATGCTTGAGAACTAGACTAGTGAAAGATCTCATCTACTAAGTACTGTCCTATGCATCTGTCCTTCTTTCAATCCAATCTTTCAAAGCAGTCCTATTTCCTCACCACCAATAAATCCATTTCCAAAGTGCTATGTTCTTCGTGCTGTGTTTATTCAGCTTGGCTCAAAATGCAATTTCCCCAGAGCTGGAATCACAGATTAAGGTCTAACTCTGCTGGGCAAATCTACAATGCTATAATGTCTTCTAATGCACTGCAAAGTGCATGGATGGAGCCAAGGTCTGGCAGAGGCTGTAAGTGACTGAGCCTATAAAGCAGCAGACAATTTGCAAGCCTGGCAGCAGATTACTCTTCCATTAATTACCCAAAAATAACCCATGTACAGTACAAATTCTGCCTATTTGGGACAGTCCTTTGACATCCTAGATGTTTTTTAACTTGTCAGCCCTTTGGACTTCAATAAAATAGTCCATAATCATCTCTGCATCTCCTCTAGCTTTGGCCCTAACTGGCTGATTTGTGTCTGCAAAGAAGGCTCAGATTTCATCTCTGTATTGTTCTGCCTTTATGCCAGAAAATAAGTACAGACCTATTCCCCCACAAGACAGCAGGACAAATCCAGAGCAGTCCTGGACAGACAAGACTGATACCGGTGCTCTTCTAGAACTCTGTAGTTAATGAAATCATTTGGACAAAGTTTGTTGTGTTTTTTTTTCTCTTGAGCCGTTCTAAATCTAAATAGGCAGCCATATGCCAGCCTGGTCATAGTGCTATTCATCTTGGGTCATGCACAGTACTGCCTGTTTCTGCAGATCTACCCTCAGATATTTTTCTCTTATTGATGACTCTTTTTATACTGTACTTCAAATGTCAGAAGCCTTCAATGACTGCTTGCAAACCTATGCTTTCATAAAAATCAACACTTGATTGCAGGGAAAGTGGCCATGAAATTGGATGAAATGTCTGTCATGTTTCCAGGTACTTTTGGTGACCTTAAACCCTGGCTTCAACTTGACCCAAACTGTGAAGGACTGCCTTAAGTAATTTGGAACTGTAACATCCCTGAGCTTTTTGTGTTGGAGTTTATGCTAAACTAAAATTATCACTGATCATCCTTCCTTATTATGACTCCCTGCTTTGTGTGGGAACCTTTGAGTGAGAAAGAAATGTAAAGGCAATGAACCAGTGGGGTGGAGTTAGGGGAAAATTAAAACTGTGATAATGTCTAAATGTAAGATATTTTGGTGGGGGAACTGTGGAACTGAACACATCATGTGCCACAAGTTGTGGGTCCAATCATTCAGTGTTGGGTACAGTAAGGCCAGGCAGTAAAATTCTTGAGATTTTTCAGCAACAGGAGCCCATGGATCTGAAAGCCCAGAGATGAGTATTTGCTGCAGTAAGAGGAATCTTGTATCTACAGACAGTACTCAAGTAGTTACATGCCAAACTAGCCCAGCCATCAAATACAGACAATGGGGCAAAGTCCAGTGACTTAATCTTTTGGGGTTGATAAATGTTCAGTAAAGTAACTAGAATTAGTTGCTCCAGATTTGTGAAAAGGCAGAGAACCCTTTATTTGAAGCACAATGGGTGGGATCTGATCTGTGAAAATGCTCATGTCACATGAGGCTGAGTGATCTCACACGACATGTTTGTGGTTGTATTATAGAGCAAGTCAGAGAATTTTCTAGATTTTTAGAAGCTGACTTTGATCAAGATCTTGCTGAGATAACCTTTAAGTCATCTGATGCATTATAGCTTCTTGGCACTGCAGGAGTGTAAGAAACTGGCTATAAATGCCACAGAGGCTGACTTATGGCTGCTGAAGGTCACTAGAAACATGGGCCATATTGTACCCTGAGCCAGTTCTTGGATCTAAAATGCTATCAAGTTTGACTTCTGTTTGTAGCTGTGCCTTAAACTGTTGACTTTCTCCACAGGATGATGTCTTGCCTTACAAGTGATAATTCAGTAATTCACTTTTATTTTCAAGCCTGCAGACTCTGAAATGCCCCATCTCAAAACCCATGATCTCACAAATTAAGATTCTGCTTTCTGGTGGTGCAGACTTGTGTTTGTACACTGATTAATCTCACAAATGTGGTATATACTGGTTTGATTTTATGCATATCAGATAATCTAGAGTCTCATAGACTAAGAGCTCCCCTAAACCATCTAAAACTCCAGTGATGGAGTCTCACTACTGTAGATCTGGATGCCCAATACAGTACAATAAACCCATTGTTTTGCTTAATCATAAATTGTGCCTAGTCTCTGTTGCTAGCTAGCAATTCAGATACCTATTTGTGACTTTTTGCATACATAAATGAGTGTTGATTAGGGTGATCAAGGCTGCAGGAAGGTGGGTGGTATGAGTGGATTGCTTTCTTAAAAGCTCTGTAAAATGTTCCTTCCTCTGACAGTCATTAAATCTGAAAAGAGGGAACACTAGTATTCAGAAAGCCTAAGCAAGGTTAAATACTGATCTGTTCTGGCTAAATATATCTATGACACTTGCTTCCTTCAAATCAGATGATAGATTTTAGGGGTGTACACTGTACAAAAGTAAAGGAAAAATATCATCCTTTCAGACTGAGCTTATTTTGACACTGAAAGATCTCATTTGGGTCTTGAAATGAGAATTTATGAAAAGGAGCATCTGTGGCATAACGGAAAAGAGTTCAAGTGCATCTTTCAGGTCTAAACAAAGCAATGGCTGCAGATACATGCAGAGCATAGCTGTGCTGTCTTTTGGGAAACACCCCGGGGCTGGCCATCCAGGTAGTGTCACTGCCTGCAGACAGCAGTGTTCCTGAGGGTATCTGGGGGCACCACATACTTGGCAGCTTAGTAGTATTAGTTTATCATTAAGCAGCTTCGTGGGATGTCAAGTTAGCTGGAACATGATGTCCTCAGCCACTGCGCAAAGCAGCTGTCCCTGTGCAGATAGCTTATGGAATGCACTAAGCTCATGGCAATTCAGACTTGGACATCTTCATTTCAAGACTGTAAAAGCTGTAACACTATTCTTTGGTTATAAATAGATATTGAGTATTGTTGCAAGAAAAGAAGCTGGGAGTTGTTACCACAGCTAGCACCTTATCAAAAGGATTTATGTTTTTGACAGAGAAGTATACATAACCTAGGGAGTTTAACCTGGGTTTTAAGATTTCTTTCAAGTGTAGTTAGGCCAGTATTGGACACACAAGGATGGGAAAATATAGGTGCTCTTGACTATTCCTAAGTGCTTGCTTGCTTTTCCAGGCTTTACTGATAGTCACAATCTCTCTAGCCTACATCTTTGTCTACCTCTCTGTTCCTGATAAGCCTTATGCTCCCAGACCAGGCTTCTCAGCATGCCAAAGCTGCTGCTTAAATGCAAGGGGAAGGTGGTATCTACCAGCTTGCAATTAAAAGACCATACTTAGTGAATTAGAGGATGTCACTAGGCCAAGGCTGACTCCTAGATGCACAGTGTTGGTGCACTTTACAGGGAACATGATGAGCAAGGGCTGCTCATGATTTGAGTTGGCTAAAGGTGAAGAGATACCTGCAGAGGTTCAGGCAGATGCTCAGTCATTTATTTTTTGTCAGCTGGTAGATCAAAAAGGCCTGCTAAGTGGGAGCTTTCATATCTTGCACATGGGGTTAATACTATTTGAAAAGGATAAGTGAGAGAGGAAGAATGTTCTAAACAGAGGTAGCAGAGCAAAGTGAACAGGGCAATGGAAGCAGCCTTCAAAGGCTGACAGAACTGCAAACCTGCATGCTGCATGGTCTAATGGACTCTCCACCTTCCTAGTTTCTATGCAGCTTTTTTGAAGCAAAGCAAAAGGGTCACTGGAACTATACTGAGCTCTACTCTATTGACAGACAAGCCCTTTGTTTCCCTTTTGCCTTCTGCCACAGTGGCACTTTGCACATCCCCTTGCTATACCCCTCTCCATAGATGAGCCTAAAATCGGACAAATGTATCTGACAAACTTCAATCATCTTCTGTGAGCTAAAGAACAAAGGTAAATGTGCTTGCAGCATTGAATCATGAATTTTGAAAAAGAACTATATTAGCATCAACAATGGGATTAATTAGTCTCTATGTGAAGCCATTCAAACACAAATATATAGCCAGTTTGCTGTAATTTCAGCTTTCCTCATTCCTCCCCAATGTCTTAGCAATCCTGCACCCTCACTGAACAAAGTATGCTATTTTCACATCGACTTGAGCTCTATTTTGAGAGAGGGGAAGAATAGGTAAGTAGGCTGAGCAACCAGGCTGTGTAAAGCACAGATAACAGAAAAAGCTTTCAAAAATCTCCTTTCCAGCTTTTGTGGAAACCAGAGATAACAGCTGAGCAAACTCTTCGTAGAAATTTGTAGCATGCAGGGATGGAGTGTGCTGGTTCTCTGTGATGGGATGTCAGGAGAGGTGCTTCCTGGCTGAATGTGCCTATAACAGACAGGGTTATCCAGTCAGCTTTGCCTATGTTTGGATTCTTTCCCCTGAGTGGTTTCCCAAATGCAGTTTTTTCAAAGACTTTACGTAAGCATGTCCTTCATCAACAGCCTATAGCAGTTCTCTAAAATAGCTACTAAACTATTAACTATTTTATACACTATCAATTAACCTGTCTGTGTAAAGCCACATGTTTTTATACCAATATTTCTAAGGCTTGTGATGAAAACTGTCATTTAATAAAAGAACATTCACTCCCGAGTGTTCTCCCATACTGAATGTGTGCATGTATGAGCTCGGAGCTTGACACCCAAGTTTTATACACTCCCACACAGATGAATGGTGTGAACTATAAAATGCACACAATTGTGTGCAGAATTGGCTCAATTTTAACTGTGAAGTGTAGGAGTCAGGTTCAGATCTGAATCTGCAATATGAAGTGTAGCATTTTGTTAGTTAACTTTATTCAGGCAATGAAGTTGAGGGATAGGGAGGCAGGGTTAAAGGTTTTTCTTGGGGGAAGCAATAGGGAGAGGGAAATACGGGAGGTGTCTTATCTCTTAAAACCTATTGACGTAGCTTGATTTCCTCCCTCAAAATGCATCTTCCCATGAGACCTATGTAATATGCAGAGGAGTAGCACAATGGATGCTCATCTCTAGAGACATCTGTTCAAATCTTATCTTCAAATCGTAATTTTAAAAAATCATGTTCATGTTATCCTAGTACCCATGTGTGCTTCATAAAAACAGCAGACGACTTGCAGTCTGTTCAAGCAACCCTTGTGCCTGCAATGAGGTAGGGCAGAATTAGGGCAGGCATGATAAGGCTTGCTAGTACGCTGGCAGAGCTAGTGCATTTACTTGCTGATCAACCCCTTGACATGAATAAACAGCTTTCGATTACTCACTTTTGTAGGCTAATACTGCAGCTTTTCCTTTAGCCATTTTTTTCATGCAACCTGAAAGGTCCTAATATCTTTAAGACCTTCCCTTTGCTCTGACTTCATCAGAGTATAGCAGCATAAGCCTTGTTTTCAGATAAATTAGTTAAGAAACAAAGGAAATAAGTCCAAAATTTTGTTGCTTCAGAAAGAAGGGGAGGGGAATGCATTTTTAAAGGTTATACCAAGTTCATTAAAGGAAATACAAACTGAATACTGAATATTATTTTTCCACTTGACATTAAAATTTTTGCATTAGAGCTGAAGTAACTTGAACAGCAGTGTCCACATTAAGCATAACAATCATAACTGAGGCTTTTACTCATTGTACTTGGAAGCTTTAGAATTTGCAAGTGACTTTGATATAAAAAACCCCATATCTGTTGTCTCCATACTTCTATTTAACCTCCAAAACAGACAGTGATGGTGAGTGCATAGCAGAGATTTGTGTGAAGATCTATATTCTGGGCTTAAGCCAGTTTTGACCTGGAGGGGTGGTGCATCTTATTCGTGAGAAGGTAAATACCATGCAGTGGTAAAGCTGTGAAATGCAAACTGCTGCTTTCCTTATTTGTACTACCCTGTTCCTCCTATAGGTTCCTCCAACAGCATTGACCTTTGCCATGTCTTGGAGTAGCATCAACACTGAACTTGGTCTTTTGCAGCCCTTAAATATTCATGTTCTTGACTAAGGATGAAGACAGATATAATTCTGTGGCACTGTTCTGATAAACTAAGCACAAACAAGTTTATCCCCATCAGATAAATCACTTAAGTTCATTCTTAAGTGTTTTGTTAATGAGCCCTAATCGCTTTGCAAAATCTTCCTGTTTATGTTTGGGTGAGCCAAAAATAAATCCAATGTGTCTGGATTCTTAACTCCCAGCAGACACTGCCTTTTTGTTAACTTGCTTTAAAGGTGGTGCTTTGAGACTACTATATTTCTCACTACTGACTCTGTAGTTTTAGTGTACATGTTTAATAACTGACCATAGAATTAGATATCAGTTCAGTAGAGTCTGTTCTACACCTCATAAAATATCAGTGTCCTGTTTAAGGTATTTTATGCAGAATGATTTGTATGAAAGTAGTAATCTTGTAACCCTGGATGCTGAAGAAAACACAGCAAACAGAGAGGCAGTAGAATGTGCTTAAAATAGCCCTGCAACTACATGCCCTTGTTACCTAGATGCTCATGAACTGCTTCTGAGAACCAGGTGCCCAAATTCGACCTCAGATCCAAGATGCATCCCAGAGACACCATGTGCACAATATAAAGATTTAAAAGGATTTTTTTATATTGCATTTTAAATACTTAGTGTGGAAAGGTCATATATAACCATGACAGAGCTTACAAACATGAGAAAAATGTCTTGTACAGACCAGCTGAGCGATTAATACATGCTGAACCCTGTAGAGAAGAGATTGTACTTAAACTCTGGAGCTTCAGGAATGTCTTGGCTCCTCTGCAAAGTCTGTTAACTTCTCCACTGAACTTGTTTGCTATCCCAGGGAAGCCTCTTTTTATCTTGCCAGTAGTTCAAAGTTACTTTGTGAAAGACAGGCAGATCCAGGAGGAGGAAGAAACAAGTGAAGTTATATAAAGAACACTGGTGATATAATTCAAATCGCAGGCTAAGAGATCTTGCAGTATAATTTGGAGATGACGTGAATTGGGCAGGACTGTTGTGCTTGTATTAGTGCAATCTGCTCTTTGATCCTGACCTTGAATGTTGAGAATTTCACTTGTAAGCATGGATAAGAACAGGAGTATTTTACATAATCTACAGTTTTAAATTAAACCTGGAGGTGAGGGTTAAGTGAGACATCCTTTGAAAGTGACTATACCAGGATGAAAATGATGGGCAGAGTGGGAATTTTCCAGTAGGGACTGGGGAAAGTGAGGTTTTGGTCTCTGATGATGATGCAATATTGCTGTCAGCTCACATGTCCTTATGGCTGTCTGGATGAGCTGTACAAATTCAAATTTCATTGAGGAAGCCTCCTAGTGACTTCAGGGCCCTCACTGGTGTTTCTGACATCTGGAAGCTAGTTGGTGCCCTGGAAACATTTGTGTACTTGTAGCTACCGGAAAGGGATGAAGGTCTTCCCATTTTTCTTTCTTTATTGCAGTGTTGATTCAGTCAGCAGACTGTGCTGTAAGACACTTAATCCAGTCAATAGCCTCTGAAATTGAAGGTGACTGGGTGTGCAGAGCTGGGCAAGCACACTTGGCACCTGGGTCCATGTAGATGTGGCTGCCTCATCTAGCTTCTTTAGAAAACAATTGTATTTGCATATCAAAAAAATAATTGTGCTTAATGGGAATGACAGATACTTATTACTTCTCATTTCAAACACAGGACTAATTGTCTCCTGTCCCTAGTAAGCAATTTAAAGAAATGCTGGTGTAGGAAGAATTAGATAATGAAGTTCTTTTCATCTGACACTTACATGTAATTTACTTTTAAATCAACTCCCCTGGGAGATGGCACAAGCTGTGACATTGCAGAGAGTATTTTAATGGTTTTGGCAAGAAGTCAAAGAAGAAAACTTTCTATATTTTAGTCCCAGGACCTCAGTGGCTAATATTTCAAAACAACAGGAGGTTAAGAGGATGGGGATATTAAATGTGATCTAGGGAGCTGAGGCCACTGTGATCAAAAGGAGCTGGTGGGGAGAGATTCACACATATTAAATAGCTGCTGATTATGTTCTTTTACTGTTATTAATAAAAAATTATGGAGAAGGTATAGGAACAGATGGCTACTGGCTGACGCCATCCCAACTCTAGAAGAAAATAGTTTCCTTCAAAGTATCAATACATAAGTTAGTGCCTTGCCATACTCTTTATATTAAAATTAATTCTTACAGAACCCCATTCTAGAAGTCGAGTCTTTTCTATGGCTGATTAGGCCAAGGTGGGATTTAAGGATATTCGTTGATATTAAACTGTACAATACGAATGTACATTCACTTTATCTGTCTCTACAAGCAGATGAATTATTTTTCCCATCTTAGAAGACATTTAAGCGTTGTCTAGATGGGCTGGAATAACAATTATTACTTCCCAAGCTGAAGTAGAAGTAATGATTAGTAGAAGAATAATCTTGTTTTCAGTCCTTAAAACATGCCTTGTAGGAATATGGAAGAGATGGGCCTGGTCCTTAAAGAAGATTTTGAAGAGGGAATGCATTCACTGCAAAGGCTCTTAGGTTGGATGTTTCACTAAGAAATAGCTGGTCAGTTCTAGCTTCTTAATGATTCCTGGTAACACAAGCTAAGGGAATTAATCTCTAAAACTGTACAATGCCATCTCCCTTTGTTACAGGGCTCCATGAAGGCTCTTAAATCAACCTAATTTCATTCAAGTCTTATGCTGCAGCTGCTGTTAAATTGAGTCCCTGAAGAGAATAAAAGTTTGGAGGTATAAGAGGGCAGAAGAGAGAATGCTGCTTTAATTGTTATTATCCACCACTCAGAGTTCACTAGAGTTGAGGAGTAATTAGGGAATTGTGATATATTTCAGTAAAAGCACTGATCCCCTCTCTTCCCTCTCCTTTATTGTGGAAACCATATTTCAGAGTTTGTCACATTTATAAGCCCTAGCATGAATCTCATATGCAATAACCCCAACCTAATCATATCCTAACTAAGACTTTCTGCTGAGATTTATGGTGGCTGAGAGAAGGCAATAGTAAATAACAGTAATAGCAGGCATAGTGAGACATTGGCTCTGTACTTCGTGACTTTTTTAGATAGCACCCCTTTTGCAGCTGGCCTGGGAATAATTGGTTCTTTATTTGCTTGCTTTCTTTTGCTGAAGATGAAGCTCCCAGTGCACTGTAGTAAACAATTGTTTTGGGATCCCCAAAACATATGTGCTGTTTTTATCACGGTAGGGAAGACCGCCAGCATCACCCTGAAAGAATAGACAGTGCAAAAAGGCTGAAGGATACAGCTCAACTGATGGTTCCCCACAGGCAGAAACTGCACAGGGAACTGGAGGGAGTAGAATTCAGGGAGCCTGACAAATACAGTGTACAATCATTTGGGCTCAAAGCATGGAGCTGATACATCCACCCTTCAGAATGTGTGTTGTAGGAGGAAAAATGCCTCCATGAGTCTGTACTCTAAAGCCTGTTTTACTTGAGTGATCAGGTGAGAAAAATATACTACATTGCCCTCAGAACAAACTATTTTAAATTGGCAGTCAAATCTTTAGACCACCACTCTGTCTAATAACCTCTCTTCAAAATGCAAGCTGCAGATGAGGGAATGTTGAGGGGCGCGGCACAAAACCAAGGGGTAATGCAGCACATGAAGGGACAGCCAGTAACCTTTAGTTTCCCAGGATGAGAAGGAATATTAAACAGATTTTAATACAAATTCCAGCATCATGTAGTTCTACTTGCTGTATGTTCTGCGTTCATCACTAGGCAACTTTAGCATGTAGGTGTTATCTTCCTTTCTAATGCACGCAAGGCACACTGGAGAGATCTGAGTATCTGATATCAACATGTAAGGTACCATCTCACATGGTACAATAGTTAATGCTCACCTGCCAGCATGTAGGTCAAACCATATGAAGGGAATAGCCAAGAGGACTGAGCTGTGTCCACTTGAAGTGTTGCCTAGTCATATTCTGGAACTTTAGCTATCTTCTTCTAAATCAGGGGAAGCAAGGAAAGGAAAACAAGCTACTTGTTTAATTTTCTTTTCCTCCTCCAAATTTTAAAAACATCAGTTATGTTCACAAATTGAGAGACCTCTTGCATAACCAGGGAAAAAGGCATGTTTCAGAACCGAACTGAAAAGGTGGTTTGGGCTTGGTTTTTTTTAAGAATTAATTAGCCTCAGTTTCCCCCACTACTGCCTCCAGCAACAAGCAGATTAGGCAGAGCTGTCATACAAATACCTTTTATCTTGCTACCCATTGCTCTTTGCAGCTTCTTGTTGGAGTCATGCTGTTGAAAACTGAACCTTTTATCTTCCATTTGGTAAGAATTAGTGGTTTTCTGCTCTCGGGCTGCACAAGAACTATTTTCTCTAGGCTGCCTTAGAAAGACAGAACTTCCACAGGATCAGTGTGTGGCACTGATAAATCCACTATCTGTGGCTTCCCATCTGTTAACTGCTCCTCAGTCTGGATATCCAGCTTGGTGTTTGAAACGCATTGGATAGAGTTTTATAGTGAGCAGACTTCAAATAACTGCTGCTTTGCTACTTGAATTTGATTCAAGAAATAAGGACAGTTCAAGAAATAGACAGCCTTTTATGCTTAAGCATTTGATACAACAGAAGACCACTAAACATGTTCACTGGCATGAGTCCTGATTTTTCTTTACTTCTATCAGTCCCATGCTAATATAAAGCACTTGCTGCATCTCTGACATAGCCCTACATAAATCAAGTCTTTTAAATAAATCATGGGTTAGTCTAGTACTTCCCTAAGGAGTCCTCTTCAGGTGTCATTTGCAGGAAAAGATAGATGGCAACAGCAGCAGAAGTGAGAGCAGAACAAGTCAGGATGGACATTCTTCAATGAAATCTGCTGTCCCTCTAGATTCAGTGATATTCTAGGGACCCTCAGACTTGCATGTTCACATCCCTGGAACTGGATCAAGGGATATAAATGCATATTAAGGCTCCTTCAGACTGGTGTGCCCACTTATCCCAGGCTCCGGGAGTTGGAGTGGCACATAGAGGCCAGCTCGAAGTTGCACATGTTATAATCCATTTGCTGGAGGAGAGACTGGATGTACTCAAGAAAAGACTTGTTCATCTGCTGGACACTGGCAGAGCCCGAGTGCCTTGAGGGAAGAGCTCAAGGCAGCTTGGACTCATCTAGGTCTTAAATAATGGGAATATCACCCGCAAGCAGTGTTGCACCAGCATAGTTGGACAGATGTTTGCTTGGGAGGTGTTCAGTTACATTGGCATAATAGTGAAGGATGTTGGTCAGTGGGAGAATTTCGTATAGGTATTATCTCATTTTTGCCCAGCAGAACCAAACAGCTGGTGTATGAGCCCTGTGAGAAAATTCTGAACTTAAAAATACCTCTCTTCAAAACCTGTAGGTTTTACTCTGAAACCATGCTGCTCACTTCAGAGATGGTTCTGTTGCTGCTCCTAGATTAACAAAGTGAGTGTAAAACATGCATTGGCCTTAATATTTGTATGACCAGTAAAGGTGGCTGAATGAAGATTTTTTTTGTGATTTCTCCTTTACTATGTTATGTACTTACAGATCACAAAACAAAGACCTTTTTATGTGTATCAGTATCCCCTTTCACTTCTGCTCCTAAAAGCGTTAAATCAACACCATAGTTTTTTTGAACCCTATTTTACTTTTTTTTTACTGCTTTTCCTCCCAAAATCAGTAAGCCTTTGCAGCAAAGCCTTATTTCCAGGCGATAAGCGGACAGTAGCTGCAAAGCTGTTGTATTCAATGATGCTTGGCATTTTTGATAAGGAACTACACTTTTTTGAGGGAGAGGCAGTGAAATCCTGAAAAACCCTGAGGTTATTTCTTTGTCAGGCAATATTTGAGATTCAAGAACTTACAGCAGAACCAACAGATTTTGCTGAATATTTGAACTTAATAGATATCATTTATACAGAAAAGATGCTGTACCAGTCCTCATTGAATAATTACATAAAAAGTTCTTATATCATTAGGTTGCACTGGTGGTCAGTGTACACCATTTCAGCATTTAAAGCCTTTTCAATGGTGGTTAATCTTTCAGTCTTAGATTCTTAGATTCTTTCAGTCTTAGATTAGAGTGACTGCTATTTAAAAAAAAAATCCTATGGAAAATGAGTGAAAAGAGAAGGGGTGTGAGGAAGGAAAAATAATAAAGTGTCAGGAGAGTGTGAGAAATGCCCTGGGGAGGTGGCAAACATTTCTGCAATTAGCAGTGTGAAAATGGTAGATTTGTTAGTGATCTCCATGCATTATTAAAAGCAGCAGAAATAAGAGCTGCCCACTGTTCTCTCCCTTGATAGGGACGGCTTCCTTATTTTTCCCTTGCTTTGCTTCCCAGATGGTCACTTTATTGGACATGCTGGCTTCATTTCAAGCCTGGCTGGGAAAATTGTCCTGGGCTTTCACTCTGAGCATCAGCAAATTTTTTTTTCCCCTACCCAGCCAACTGCTTGGCAGCCACATCTGAGACGAACTTGCCCCAGCCCAGATAAGCTAATCCCTTCCTTGCCTGGCAGAGCTGGGGCTTGGTGATGGCTTCAGGTGCTGTGAGAGTTGGTTGTCCCACACCTTTTCTGTCTCTTCTGTATATTACCTTAATCCTTCACAAGATTGCCCTCAGCAAACTCACACAGAGACAGGCGCTGTGGGTGAACAATAATCTTCCTTCCTGCTCTCATAGCCAGTTTGGTCTGTCCACATTAACTCCCTGCTGCAAACAGGGATGTTAACGTATATCCACCTTCTCCTAGAAATAGGGCTGACCATATGTACCTGCCTCCAATGTACCTTTCCCTGCACCAAAGATGAACTTCCTCTGAACATATTCTTAGCTTCCAATTTCCCCTGATACCAGCTAAGCACCAGCCTTTCTGCACTCATTGCAACCTCTTCATCCTCCCTGCCACAAATCACTATATTCCATCTTTTATCCTCAGCACAAGGGACACAATATTGTACCTGCTGCACTCCATGTTGCACATTTCCCTCAATCTGGAGTGTTTGAAGCAAAGCTAATGAGAACTTAATAATGACACCATCTGGGCACTAAACTGCATCTTCTCATGCAGTTTGTCCTACTAACAGTGCCAGTATAAGAAAGCAATACATGTGCAAATATTCCATAACACAAAATCTTGTTGCTCTAACTTGTGTGCACAAACATCATAGATTGATGCTAACTGCTCTCACACCAGGTTTTCTATTGGTATGTCAGTAAAGAGGCTACACGAAGTACAGACATCTTAAGCTATAGGGAGTAGCTGGCTAGGAGAGACCTTGCTGAATTTTCAGAAGGCAACAGCAAAGACCTGTTTCTGGGCTGCACTTTAATGAAGCCTCAGTACAGTTATCTGAAGAGAAAACGGCTTAAGCCCAGTCCTCCTTCTGGAAAATACCATCTGATGCAATACGAGGGTCTACTCTAGTCTTCCATGTTAGATACCCTATGCAGCTTTGCAGGGTGGGTCCCAAAATGTCACTGGATGAAATGGGAGGGAGAAAGATGATGTGAAATTCAGGTTTACCAAAAGATGGGGCTAGAGACCTCCTTCCCCAGGAAAGATGCTGGCCAGCTGGCACACTGGGCACCTGCCTCTGAGCCATAAAACAGTTCTGGTGTCCTGTTTACCAAGAGATAGTGCTAGAAAGCTTCACATTTTCAAGCTTCCGGGCTTCAAGGAGCTCTTCTCTTAAAAGGCAAGTGTGGGCAACTGTAAAGCCATTGTATTTATGATCCAGCAAGACAAGATGTGGGGCCTCCTGGATATATATGTTTAAATTCTGATATATTCAAGCAGGAGAAGAAAGCATCCTTTGTGCATGCTTATTCAGTAGCAGTACAAAACAAAAACTAATTAGGTCAGTTCAGCTCAAAGAGGAACTGTAATTTGCTAGCAGCTCAGCCATTAAAGTAAAAACTATTCTATTATGCAAGATGAAAACATGCTACTAGAATCACCCTGTACAATTAGACCTATATTGCTGCCAAAAACAATGTTTTCTTGATTAGTCCCACAGATGCCCAAAGGCAGGTGTCTCCTCTGAAAGTCCTTTACATCTCTTCAGTCTAAGATGCATTCTGAGATGTGAGAAGAGGCCAATAGCTCCTTGTCATCTTTCATTCACAAAACTTTTTGTATACTGCTGATTTTTGTTGTTGTTCAGAGAGGAATAAATGTTACTTGTTACAGTCCAGCTCCTCCATCTTCAAAGCACCTTGGCAATCTTGAAAATCTATCTGGATTTGTTCTGAAGTTGTGTAGATTTGCCTTCCCCCTCTGTGACAGGATTTATCCGCCGAAGTAGAAATGGATTGACAAAATGCTGTGTGGAAGAGGGAAGATTTCTTTATCAGTGCTTTCACAATATAGATTTTACAAGTTGACAACGGGGCTTAATCTCTCAATAAGCAAAGTTAAGTTCCAAACAACTGCAGGTCACCTTAGTTCACAAGCTTGTAGTCATATGTTCTACAGGAGGGTTGTATTATAACAAACTAGTAAAGCTAGCAGCTTGAATTTTCAGGGCTGTCCGCCTATGATATGCGCTCTACTACACTGTTAAATTGTTGGCTCAATATGCAGCCCTTAAAGGCAAACACGTACATAAGCCCTTGCAATATCAGAGTTGAAGAGTTAGGCCTCTAGCTCTGGTTGTGGTGAGAATTGGGTACCTACTGCTTAAGCTGCTTTCAAAATCCTATCAGCTTCTGCATTCTCTATTAACCTCCTGAGACAAAACTGATAGCAAGATACATTTGCACAAAGTGTTTCCTTCATGATAAATGTGTTTGCATTCAGAGAAGTTGAGTCATTCTTAATATGACCACTGTGTCCTGCTATGTGCAAATATCACCGTACTGTCACAGGCAAAGCTGGAAAGAAAAGTTAGTGTCAGACTTAATTCTGTATTTCCTAGAGGCTTAAATTGCTTTAAGATAGACCTTTCACACCACTGGGATGACTTTTTGATTTCAGCCTTCAGGGATAAGAGGTCAGAATGAGTTTTACAACAAGTAATTTATTTGAAAGAGCACTGTCAGGATTCATAGGCTCAGAACTTGAAATATTCTACTGTTAGCAAAGTTCACATAATTCTTTGTGTGCTGTTTCTAAGCAAATCTGTCAGAGATCATCTTCCTAAAAATAAACCAGCAGATGCAGACCAATATGTCTGAGCTCCTCTAAAATATGCACAGAGTGCACAGTACTATGAAGAACTGGAAAAACATACCTTAAAGTGTTTATAGGTATCTGAGCATATAAAATCTGGTAGTCTGTGAACCTTCACATTGAAGACTTGATTCAAGTTGAGCCTTTCTGCTGATACTGATGGGCTTGAATCATAAGTATCTGCATAAGCAATAAATGCATTTTTTGCAGAATTGTTGACTGACTCCATACAGTCTGGAAGGATATTCACACCCTTTTAATTTTTATCTAGTAGATTTAGTCATGGAAGAGAACTTTTACCTGCTATTAAATGTCAGGAAGCCAAGACAACACTGTGTCATTGAGTGATCCCAGACACACTATTGAATGAGAACTGGTCACTGCTTAGACAAACCAGCACATGGCAAATTTGGTGATGACAGTTACTCCAGAAAGGACAATGGCTAAGAATTGAAGTCAGAAGCAGTGTGGACAGTAAACTAGAAGTAAGGGCAATTTAAGGATGACTGAGGTATTCTGTGGGCAGCCCAGGTAGCCTCACTGCCCAAGGTGATTGAGGAAACTGTGTGGTCATGAGTAGGAGAATGTTCCTGTCTGGTAAAAATATAATGTGCCCTTACTTTGAGTCTGGAAAGAGAAGAAGAAAATTAATCTGACCTTCTGGGCCAAATAATAATAATGGAGATAAACACTTAAGGAGGAAAATATATTAAAATATATATATACTTTAACAGCATCTGTTGATAGCCATAGTGCTATTTCTAGTGAAAATGTAATAAGCTACAAGATTAAATGTGTATCATCTTTGCATTATGAAGCATGCTGAGATTGCTTCCAGGGTACAGCAGAGAAATTTGCTTTTACTCATGTGTTTGTGCAATGTTGTTTGGGCTTCAAGCTCAATTTCTGCTATTCAGATACATAGAATTATCTAAATCCTATCTTGCAATTGACAGGCACCAGAACAAGGTCACTTTATCACAGCAGGGTGAAGGAAGGAAGGGAAGGGTTACTGTGATATATAGAGTGCAGAAACAAGGGCAGGTTGGTCAGGGCTTCAGCTGATCATTGCTTCTCCTGTCTCACGATGTTAAAAGCAGCTTTGTGTGGGAGGCAAACACAGAGATGGAGCCCTTGCTTGGCTGGACTGCAAGGCAGAGGGCCATTGGGAGGTTGAGTACTGATCTGCACTGCTTGCAAGGAGTGGAAGAATTACTGTGACTAATTGCAGGGTTCTGAACTGCAATTTAGACCTGAACCATGTTAAAGAAGCCAGTTTTGTTTGGTTTGTTTTTTTTTCTAGGAGGACAGAAATCAACCAGTTAATTTGGTCAGAGAATTTTTAAAAGGAAGAAAGGTCAGGGATAAAAGAAGATTAAGAGGTCTGTAAGCATGCAAAAGCCTCAGAGGGGGAAGAAAAACCCAGATAGATAATGGAAACATGTATTCACCTAAAATTTGCATTGTTGAATCTGATAATTGCACAGTTAGAGCTCCAAAGACTGAAATTGCATAATCCATCCTCTGGTCTCAAAGCAGGATCAGTTATACCTCTTTCACTCCTGGCAGATTTCTGTTTGCCTGTTACTGAAGGTCATCCAGCAATGAATCCTTCACAGACTCTGCAGGAAGTTGTCTTTGTAGTTTTACTAACTATTGAAAGCTTTTCCTAACGACTAACCTAAACCATCCTGACTTTGAGCTGCTTCTTGCCTTAGCTAGCACAAATACAAATAGACTATCCTTTTGTCATTACAGCTTTCTTCAATATTTGAAGACTCTGCTATTTTCTCTTTTTTTTAATGCACATTAATCTTTTGTTGCTGATTGGATTTATCTAGACTTTAGGTTCTAATTGTTTGCCTCTGCACACTCTCCACTTGATCCATTTCTTTTATCTTGAGTCTAGCATCCAAAACTGAACACAGTATTTGAGGTGTGGACTCGCCAGTGCTGAGTACAGGGGAACAATCTTTTCCCCAGCGCTGCTGGCCACACTGCTTGTGGTATGAGCCAGGATGTTAGCCTTGGGCACTTGCTGATGCATTCAGCTAGCTGTTGACCAACACCCCCAGGTCCTTTTGTACCTGGCAGTTTTCCAGACACCTTTTCCCAAGCCTGTAGCATTGCAGGGGGTGGTTGTGACCCAAATGCAGGACCTGGCACTCAGCCTTGTTGAATTTCATACCACTGGACATGACCCATTGATCCAGCCTGCCCAGACCCCTCTGTAGAGCTTCTTACCCTCCATCAGGTCAGCTACCAACTTGGTGGTGTTGTCTGCAAACTTACCAAGAGTGCACTCAATCCCCTCATCCGCATCATTGATAATGATATTAAACAGAGCTGTCCTTAATACTGGAACACCACTGGAGATTGGCCACCAGCAGGCTTTAAGTCCATTCACCACAGGAATGGAAGGGTGGAGGCAATTGGGCCACATAACTTAGTCAAGCTGAGTTGGCTATGGAGGGCAGCATTCCCCCTTGCTGCTAGAAGATTTCCTAATGAGTAATTTCTGTATTTAATCACTTCCAAATTACACAAGTCACTAAAATGCCTGAAGTGCCTGGGACAATTAAAGAGGAGCATGTGGACATGCATACTATGTGCTGAGGTAAAACATACCTGAGATCTGTACTGTTTTGCCCCATGTCAGTGCCTGGTTCACAGCAGAAGATTCTGGAGGGAAACACTCCACACAGTGCGTTTTGTTCTCCACCGCACTAAAGGAATAATGTTTTGGTCTTGCCTATCTTTATCCTTTTTCCTTCTTTCCAGAGGTGCTCACCTGTCTCTACCAAAGCATGAAAGTTAAGAGCTGATTCTTTATCCTTGTCAGTGGCTTGGTGCAGATGCTAATCCAAGACACATAAATGCCTAATCCTATTTTGAGACTGACTTGTTTGCCCTATAAAATGTAACAGTTTGCAGGTGTTTGGAGAAATACTTTAGCACATTAGCACACTTTTTTGGTGATTATTTTCATGGAGCTCCTTAAATAACCATTAAGCTTTGACAGCACCAAGCAACCAAGCAGAGGCAGCAGCTATTTAAAAATAAAATGAGGGAGAAAAGCAGTATGGTTGTAAAAAAAAAAAAAGTGTGGGGGAGGTGTATGCAGGGGACAGTGGGCCCCAGATAACCAGCCTCTCCTTTGGGGCCAAGCTCTCTTTGGGGAACCCAGTGCCTGATTTGCTGTCATAGACCTATGACAGATTTTGCAGTTGATTTGCATGGCATTTCTCTTCCCTTAAGTTATATTGCTGTTCTCATTTCTATGCAAATGCATAGTAGGAGTTCCTGCCTCAAAAGTGTGAGTGCAGTTAAGGATAGGTCTAACCCCACCTTTATATGTAGCTTTTTTTTGCTGTTTTCTCATGCTAACATAAATCTGGGTTGGATTGTGGTGGAACTCCAGAGATCACCAGATGCTTAATGTCCATTTGTGGCTGCTTCTGCATCACCCACTGGGGTCCTGTACTGTAATTTTGACCTATCATGTATAGATACCATCCTACATCATTTGTGTAGCTAATTTTTAGTTTTGCTAGTCACAGCACCATCCTGTTTCCCACTCAGATTTGTTTTATGTTCTTGGCAAAAGCTGATCAAGAGATTTCTTTCATGACAAGGGAACACCTTTAATTTAAGGCCTGGCTTCTGTAGGAATACGCTTGTCTAACAATGAAACTGAAACACACAAAAGAATCCCCTGCTTTGTATTTTTAAGGGCCTTGTCTGTCTTAAACCCTCAGTGGGAAAGTTTGTCCTCTTTGTCTCCTCCTGGGGAGCTGTGCCAGCCAGAAGTTACTTTGGAAAGTCCTTGCACTTGAGCAGCTGGAGCAGCAGCACTCTGTACATAGTGATTTCACTGCTTTTTTTTTTTTTCAGCCCTCTACGTCTCTGAAACATGCAGGCATGCAATATATATAGTCTTGAGGTTGATTTGGTCAAGAAGATTGCTTTCAAGAGTAATGGGCAAGTGTTATTAAGAATAACCGTCTGAATGCAAACAGATGCACAAGATGGAGGTAGTCAATGTGTGTGGACTAGGACCCATTAGCTGCCTCAAAACCATTTTTCACTTCAGTGTTGGCAATTCATTCTGTGCTTTCTGCTGTCTTCTCTGAAATGGGAAAATGATGGCCATGCCACTGAGACACAGCACTGAAGGATGCTCTACCAGTGTGTTGTCACACAGGGAGGCAGTACTGCAAGGCTTCCTGGGCTCTCTTCTCCAACACAGAGCATTTATCTGAGGAGCACTGGGTGGGCTGATGGCTCAGACCTTTTGCTATCTGAAATGTAAGGAACAGTAATTGGGCAGGATGTAATTCACACTGCTTTTGACATCTGCAGAACACAGTGTTAAAAACAAATCCTACAACTCCTGGAAAACAAAGGTGCTTGCAAAGGTAGAAGGCCAAAAGCACCTTAACCCACATGCACAAAAAAAAATGGAGGCAAGATCAAATGCCAGCCTCCTGGACTGATGAGCAGAATGAGAGAATAACGGTAAGAAAGTATTAAGGGTTAAGAAAGTGGGAAAGAGTCCTTTTTCTAGGTATTAAAGGTTTAACCCAGTAAATCTCCCTCTTTCTCTTATTTCTGGGATAAAAATAAGAGCACTTGGAAAGCTTAAGGGCTATATTTGTGAAGACAGCTGTGAGTGTAAGGATGCTCAGACACAATTGGGGACTGTAGAAATCCCTAAGCTGCTTTTTCTTAGGGAAAAAAAATAAAAAAACCCAAAACTAAGAAAAATCTTATGATGTATCTGCATTTTTTAGATGACTGTAGTTTTTAAAAATGCCATTATAGTGGGCTTTGTTTACCGAACTTCTGCCAAGTCTTTCATTGTCAGGAGCAACTGGTTCTGTACTTGTCATGCAGCTGCTTTCTGTGGTCACCAGAAGTACCAGGGGAAAGTGGTCTTTTTCCAGGATGAAGTCTGTGCTCAGGATGATTAACGCCCTGGAAGTGCCTGTTCCTCCTCGTAACTGCTATGGGGAATCTGTCCCACCAGCTCAGATGAATGAGATACTAGGTTTCATATAGCTAAAAATGAGAGTACCTGAAGCTTATCTGTGTGTCAATTCCAAAGTAATTTTCTGCAAAGCTCCTCTTGGACAGTACTGCTTTGAGGTTTGAAGTGAAGAGAGGCTTAAAGACTAGCAAACCTGAACCCCTTCAAATTCTGAGCAAGCCCAAATAGATGGAGGCATATTCCAGACTCCTAAATGGGAACCAGCTCCAGAATAGCTTGACCATGGATTCGAAACTATAATAAAATAGACAAGGGTTCCTAAAAGTAATGGTTTTGGTGTTTGTTTGGGTTTTTTGTTGTTGTTGTTTTTTGTTTGCTTTTGTTTTGTTTGGGTTTGGTTGGTTGGTTTTTTGTTTTTCAAAATGCATCTTGTACAGAATCTGTTTTCTAGAAAATTTGTTCAATCTCTGTAAAGTTCAGATGTGAACAGAGCAAACTGAGTGTGAGCTGTACTTCTCAATGCACCTTTTTTCCTCATGCTGGTCACAGAGGACTATCCTGACCTCTAATGTGAAGCAGCCACTAAAAGGTAAAGACAGTTAACTGAAGACTAAGTCCTGAGCACCCTTGGCTTTCACAAGTTTTTTCTCTAAACAAACATTCTCCTGCAAAAGGATATCTTGGAATGTGATCTCTCTCAGCAGCTTTCACACCATGGCTGGCATGGGCAAGAAAAGTTTCTCTTGACGGGCTGGATTTTGCACCTTGGAGCAGGGAAGTCAAGCTGTGCTCTTGGTGTTGTGGTGTTCATCATCTTCAACATCAAAGATCCAGAAATTAGACCCTGCCTGGCAGGGCTCACTAATGTTTGCATGAGACAGACTGGGATATAGTTTTGTAGCTGTATCAGATGGCCTTAAGAACTTTCTCATTAAAGTGAGAAAATGGAGCTGCTCAGAAGACACAAACAGGGAAGCTGTTCTCAGGCTCAATTTTGTGACCAGAATCACATTAGAAACAGGTTCCTGTTAAGACAGGAAATACTGCACTTACTGAAGAGGTTAAAAAAAAAAAGGTCTGTTCCATAGTGTACTTGGGGTTATTTGCATTTTATGCCAGCAATAAAACACAGCAGATTTACAGGGAATCTGCCAACCTGTTTATTGGGCTAAAAATCTGACTTCCCCCTGATGCTTTGTAATAAGCAATAAATGAACAAACACTGTTCCCCAAGCTGTGCCCATGCCAGCTGATACAACCCAGGATGCTTCTCTGCAGAGAGAGGCTGAACAAGAGGCTTCTTTGTTGTCTAGATCAGACGTGATGGTTAAAGTAATGTTGGGCAGAACATTAGCTGGCACTAATGGCAGCTTCAGTGTCCTCATCCTGAGGAGTTTGTTGCTTTCAGGACAGCTGAGCTGATACTGAGAGACATGGGTCAATCACCTCATCTGATCAGATGGTTTGTTTCAGAGGCCAGTACAATGTTTGTCAGCTATAAAATGCTCTGAATCTTCTTGCTAAAGAAAGAAATCAAGGGAAATCACAGAATTTTTTCATTGGAAAACAGAAAAGAATAGATTTTCTTTTAAGAACAGTCTTCCTTTTTTTTTAGATACATTGTAACATTAACAGCAGTCCAAATCAAATGTTTCTCGACTATTTTTGTTATTGCAATTAAGTCACCATGGTCATTAATAACAGTTTTGTTAAGCAAAGGACAGTTAGTGATTTAGAGAGTAAAAAAGAATTCTTTTCAGCAAGAGGACTTGTCTTCCTCAATTCCCAAAATGAAGATAATTTTGAAAGGAGTGGGAAGACTAAGGAAGGATATTTATTAAAAAAAAGGATTTACTATAAAAATCTGAGGACTAATACTTATATATGTAATGCTCATGTAATAGCCTGATAAAAAAAATTAAATCATAAGAAAATCAGAAGCCACACTGCAGAAGTATAATTCCAAGCAAAGAAAGTCTCCTTGCACCTCGGTGCTGTTAGAAACAGCAGCTGCTTAAAAATTAAATCTTAGTGTACTATATGCATATAAAGACCAGCATCTGAGAGTAAATTCAGATATAGAGTCAAAATGACTGTAGTTAATATCCGCACAGAACTGCATCCAGCTCTGCTTTGGCTCTGCATCACCCTTCCTCCAACTTAGCTCTGTTCCTTATTCCACTGCAACCACTACAGTGACTGAGTTTTCTCCCACCTAATTTTAGCTATCTAAATAATGTGGCATCCATGTGCTCTAGCTTTCCTCTGTGGTTAGTGGAGCCAAATGGAGGAATAACCTTATGAAATTACTTGGTTTGGATACTCAGTGAGATGAGCCACACTCATTTTTACATTTCTGAAAGCTGGGAGAGAGGATCTCCGTTCTGTGACAGAAAGGCTAGGGAGAGCTTCCTTTTAATTATATGTATTTTGGTAATGCTTGAATGGCTAGCACACCAGAAAAGGTAATTCCTTCTCCAGAGATGGAGGGGGAGCCCAAGGCTCTGCTTTCCAGCAGGACAGTGTCAGAAGCAAAACCAATCTCTCAGTCCCTGCTGCTTCCACCCATACCCAATGCAGTCTTTTCTGTTCCCATCCTATCTCTCCCCTCTGTTTCCAGCTAGGCTTTTATTTATATCAGGTTTCAGGCAAAATTTTTTCTCTGCTCAGTTCACCTCTTTTTTCCATTCTGAAAACAGGTGGACAAAAAGATTTGATCCCAGTAGAGCTAAACATCTTTGTGGTTCAGTGAGCTCCTCAGGAGAAACACAAGAAGATACAAAGTTCTCACATCAGTGAGATTATGAGTTTAGTGGCTTAAACCAGCAGCTGGTAAGGGCAGCTCTGGTACACAGTCTGGTTCCAAATAAATTCTGTGGTTTAGTGTCCCCTCAGAGGAGAGGATTGGATGTGACCTACATTAACTAGATCCGAGTTTCATCAGTTGTCATACTTGGAAGAAGAAATGGGAATTTGGCTAAAGGATTAAATACAGAAAAAATGGTACAAATAGGAAGGGACATCACTAAAGAGGCAAAATCACAACTTGATCCATTAAGCAAGAAAAAGAGATTGAGGGTATTAGTAATAAGAGGATAACCAGGGAAATGAAAAATATCTAACCAAGAAAAGTGTATCTTACTGAAGAGTTGAGAAATCTAACAGTTGAAAGCAAAATGGAGGTTGAAATATTTAGTACACTTTTATAGATATTTCCTGGTTGTCGCTAAAAAAGACAACCATTTTGTAAATAACCTGTTCAGGTGCTTGATACAAAGGTAGAAATGCAAAACAAATCAAGTGTGCATAGCACATGCTCCTTACAGCATTTCCCTGGGATCTGAACTGATGTACAAGACGTTTTAACTTGCCCCACAGTGTGTCCTGCTGCATGGTTAGTGTTCCACCAGCCTATGATACCTCTTGGTGGATTTTAACAAGGAAAAGGCTCTGATTATCTTCAGCACTTTCTAATGTAGTGGTTACTTACCAGTGTGAACAGTCTAATTATGTTGCCTTCAAATTGGCAGTGCAAAACAGAAGTAGGTGACATAGTTCTCAGGATTGCACATAAATCCATTACACATAATTTTAGTGGTTTTAACTACACATGTGCAAAGATCTTAGTATCCACCCAGAGTGGATGCATTCAGGTTTCTAGATGCTGATCAGGTACAAACTGTTATTGCTTGGGGTGGAGTCTTGATTTCTGAGGAAGAGCTGAGCACTCCAGGTTGATAGTAGATGAATACTTCAGTGTGGGAAATACTCTGTAATGAACCCCATTCATGTGAGCTAAGAATTAATAGTAGCACATCAGTGTTTGGAAATCGGTTTGGGGTTTCCTTCATGTCTTTGCATTCTGGAATAACCATGCAGATTCTTCACAAGTCAAAACTGCATGCAGATATTTTTCAACCTCAGTTTTATCACTAGTCTATGCTCTCACCTCATCCCGTTGGAACTTGAAATTAACCATATGGGCAGTGACTGACGTTAGAGAGCAACCACTTATTCCACAAATAAACCTGTAGAAAAGTCTAGTTCTGTGATGTCAAGTCTGGAAGCCAGCTATTCAGAGATGTCAGCTTAAATGTCCTTATATTCAGTGAAATGAGAACATGGTGAATAATTTGAACTTAAACAATGCATGTGCACGGATACAAGTCACATCTCAGTACAGCCATCCAGTGACAAGGAGCAAATACTGTTCTTGACAGTGTTTGGAAGCTATTGCAGTTTCACTCCCAGATCTCCTCTTAACTATGCTTGGAATTCCTGGGGTTTGAGAAAAGGTTTACCTTACTTCAGCCCCAAAAGTTGATGAACAAGCCTCCTGTTGTCCTTCCTTTTCATTTTATTGGGAAATCATCATTAGAAGCCTGTGTTCTCTCTGCTAGAAGCCATTCTTCATGTTGGTAAATCAACTTGCAGGTTGTTTCTGTCACTGAAGTTAGATGACAGGGATATACATATGATAAAACTTTGGGATAGAGCAAGATGGGAACTAAATTAGCCTGAAAATCTGTCAGACACAAGGTATAAATATGCAAGTTTATACCTCTAAAATAATTTCCTGGTAAAAGCTGCATGGTGCTTGGGTCAGGATGAGTGCAAGCAATGAGGTTCATTTGCACATACTGCATGAAAGGTAGCTCAGGCTTAGCCTGCAATCTGAGTCAGGGGAACAAGTAATTGAACTAAAAATAGTTCAATAAGTCTGAAAAAGGTAGTCTGTGGTTGCTATGCAGCTGAATGGCAAGTACAAGTGAATAGGATGTTTTAATATCAACTGTTCTTATATCCTGCAAGGACTACTGAAAATTAATGCAATGGTAGTGTGAGTATCACAGCTTGCTATCCCATCTTCCTACATCCTAGTGCTGAACATCACATAAAAGCACAAATAAATCAGTGTAAATACAAACAAAATGATTGCTTTCATGAAATTCCTAATATGTAGTTAGGAAAGGATGTTCTGTGCTTGTTCTAGCAAGAAGGGACATCAATGTGGTGTGTCCTCAGAAACACGAAGCAATGCAGAAATGCAGAGAAAATAATGAAGTGGAGAAGTTGCTGTACTTGCATCACAGAGAGGGGGAAAAAAGGAAAAAAGTGAAATGTGTAGAGATAAACAAGTGTTTGAGAGATATCAGAGTTTAAGATACCAAAGAGATAAGAGACAACTAAATGAGCAACACAATTAAATCTCCAGCAATAAAGATGATAAATGGAAAGGGACTGAAGAAGGGCAACAGACAAATGAAAGTGCAAAATGAATCCAGAAAAAGATTGAGATAGTGTGGGTGTGCATGCAGGTGTCTGTTTGCAAGTACAAATATAGAACAGGAAGATGCTGATCAAATAAAGGATTTAAAATCTGGAAAATAGTCTGAAGCTGGAAGGATTAAAAAAAAGTTATTAAAATAAGAATGTAAATGGAGAAAGCTGTAAATTAATGGATAAGTGGGGAGAAATAACAGTTGAAAGATTTGTAGCAGTTTCAAGTATTTTCATGTGCTCCAGTGGCAAGGGAAAATAGAAGCTCTAAAATCTGAAATCCTAGAGGTTTAGAATAATACTTGGAAGGTGTTTTGCCCCAGAGAGGCATGGAGGGACTGTAGACTTCCCTGGGATAAGGAATGAAACTTGGGGACACCCTCTGGCCCTTACATGGCTCAGCCATTTTCACTGTCTTATTCTGCCAGCAGAAGGCCACTGGTAAGATGAACAAGCCGACTGTCACCAGTTTGTCTTCAAAACTCCTTGCTGGTCAGCCCGACTCCCCAAGCTATTATATCTGTTTATATGTTTATTATATATTATCTGTGGCTGTGATGTAGGTTTTGTACTGGTAATGTTGGGACATACAAAGACTTTGATCATTCCATCTGAAGAATTTTGCCATAAAAAGATTTTGAGCCTCTTGTTTTATGGGTTTGCCGTCACCTGTTTGTGCTTGCACTTCCCAAACACATTGGAAGCAATTTATGGCATTTGCCAGGCACCAGGAAATGGAATCAAAGTGTTTCCAGAGCTCCTTTTTCTCCTTTGTAGTACATCACAACAAGCTCCTGGGGTGAAAGAGATGTCTGTTACAGAAAGGGAGCCTTTTGCCTCACTTGTAAGGCTATAGTGAGCCATAAAGCTCATGGATGTCTGCGGCCTGGGCAGTAGCTGGGGTAAATTGAAGGGCTCTGTCCTCTTCCTCAGGGATAGTCTTCTGCCTGACTGCTGTCTCTGTAATCAGATGACACTTCACATCGTTGCCAGCTGCTCTGTCTTTCTGGTCCCTTTGAAGGCTAGTTGTGTGTAATGCAGCCTGAAAAGGAGGCTGTCACACAGGGATCTGTGCAAGAAATACAGGAGTAAGCAACTGCATGAAGGTCTCTGCTTTCATGAGCACATTATCTTCAGGTTGGATGCCTTGTCAGGCACTGCTCAGTATCAGCTTGGCCTAATTCATCTGTTTAGGCTGTTGATACAAATTAGAGATTGGATCTGTTACATGACTCAACTCTTCAGGAACTGACAGACACAGCAGTTCCCTAACTCCCTGAATTATTTTCAGATGCCTTAGCAGTGTTGAAGCACAATACAAATTGTGACACACGAGATCTCTTTACAAAACATTGAACTCCTCCTAGTCTATTATATATCCTATCTCCACAGAATACCCTTTGAGACAGTATAAATCATGCCAGGATCTTAGTCATGTGCCCATCTCTCTGATTCAGAGGAGCAGCCTGAACACCTGAATTAATGCAACCTGGTTGTCATCTTCCCACTGCTTTTCACTGTGCCAAGTTTCTCTAAGCAGACCTGGAAGTGACCCATGTCTAAAGGGAAGGACACACATCTATGTGCAGAATATGAGGATGCAGCTCAGTGGAACACTCGTCTGTTCCCACTTCTGTGCTGCAGCTCACCCTCACCTTGCTTTTGGCAGCACAACCTTACATAGGGTTGTGCTGTGAAGCAGGTCATTGAAATGATCCAGTCTAAAAATAACCTGCCAAGATAAAGAAATTGCTGTTCCTCTGATAGCTTTCAGCAATATTATTTCCTAAGAAGCAACTTCTTGATTGGGTCAGCCAAGCAGAAGAGGAGCTTTTAGGCCTTCTTGTTACCAAAGTGAGCCTCCCATGTGCCTGTCCTCTGAGCAACCACCCCTTAGTGTGCAGTAATCCCATCCCCAAGACCTTTCTGTCACTGTGTGGATAATTAAGTGACCTTCTGAAGCTCAAGAGGAAGTGAGAGGATGGCTCATCCCCAAGCCTCACTAATTTCAGTTCTCAGACTGATTTGGATAAAAGCTGCACTAGTTCCCACAGTACTGGGAAATCAGCTCGTCCTAGAGAAAGCCTTTCTCCACAGGTTTGCTTATGAAGCTAAGGTCCTGTCAAAATAAAGCCATTAAGTCTCCCATAGTGTGGTTTCCAGCAATGAAGTTGTCCTAATCAGCCTGCATTCTGCACTGTTACATTCCACCTGTAATTTCAGGGGTGTATGGAGTTCTTTATTTCTTTTCACAAAATGCCCTGAAAGAAAATCTATATCATGCCTTCCATCCAGCAGATACTGAATTTCAATAGAGAATTAAGTGATTCATGTCATCTCTACTGAGTATAAAACACTGGGTATCTGTCTGACACAATATAATCAAACTGAGTATCATCCATAAGATGTCCAGAGGGATTTCTTATGTGTAAGACATCCTTTGGCACCATCATTGCTCAAGTATCTTTGATCATCCCAGCAAGCAATCCTTATATGCATTAGGCACATAAACAACTAAGAAGTTGGGTCTGTGTTTCTGTGTGGGTACCAATCACTAGTTTTCTCCTTTTCTATGGCACACATTTCCAGCATTTTCTGATACTTATTGCTATTTGTGGGGTTTGCTGAAATAGCATTTGGAGAAAGAGACCACCCCTCTGCACTAAGCAATACTTGGGGTTAAATGCTTGCCTACCGAATAGTGAAAAATGTAGAATAGGTAGGTAATTAAGTCCTTGCAGCAGTTGGATAATTGTACTTGTCTCAGAAACAAAGAAAAAAAAAAAGCATATGTGATGAATGTCTCAGTGCAATGAATACAAATACCAGGCTATTATGTATTGAAGTTAATAGCAACCAAATGGTAGAGTATGATGGCTCGAAAGGAACAAGAGTAGGAATGCCTGATAGAGTTTAGATATTCATCAAATAAATGTGAGTCGTTAGTGGAAAGTATCACAAATGAAGAATGGATGATATCATGCAAGGTGTAAGGTAAAAGTCATCATGAGCCTCTGATTTAGTACTCATGAAAAGCACCAACCTCCACCCCCTCGGCAGCTGTAAAACAATATATTTTGTCATCTTTCAACACTATATCCTACAGCCTGTTTTGGCACAACTCGCTTATTTAACAGGCCAGGCTGAATACCATCCACATACAAATGGAGGGTGAAGTTTTTATCCTGTGCCAAAAGTGCTTCCAGCTCTTGTGTAATGGCAGAAGCCTTGGGAAAATTATGAAGTTACCTTCACAGTCCTCACTTTGTCCCTCCCCTAGCATTGCCTGTCCCTCTGTGGTCTGACTCAGTGTTGCCACATGCATTTACTTCTCTGTTACCAGCAGTGAAGAGCTCTTGTAATTTCTCATCCCACTGTATGAACCATGTTATGTAGCCCCACAGCAGGCGTGTCTGCCTTGATAGATCATGTTTTAAGGATCTTTAGAGTTTTCTGTACAACTGAGGGGAAAAAGCTAATCAACATCAGCACTCAGTGAAACAGAGGTGGATTAGGGTGGGGGGGGGGTTTAAGGTATGTTTTTTCTGCACCCTGCTAAGCACAGCCAAACTTCCCTTTGCACCTTGGCTTTTGTAGGCTTTGGCTTTTTTGTAGTCCTGAAATCTGAAAAATGCACGGGTCTAGCCAGGTTCACAGGTACAGCACAGCTAACAGCACAGAACGGGTACTGCTTTCTACAATGTTTTGGGAGTATGACACTGGGAGTTCTTCCTTTCCCAGAACAAGCTACCTTAGCTTTCCTACTAACACACCTTGTCCTCTTTACTAATTGACCACCAGACCAGTCCTGGGAATTCCATTCCAATTCTGACACTGTTCATGATTGCAAAGAAGTTTTCTGGGGATTGTTCTGATTATTTACAATGCCAGTGGGGAAGCTTTGCTTTTTCGTTGTCTGTGATGAGCACAGCTTTGAAATACTCCTTATGTCTAGAATTTAGATACAGATCCAGAAATTCAGACGTTTATCTGAACTGACTTTATATTTACTGCATTACTCTCTTTCTTGCAAGCAATGAAGAGATATACACAGTGATGGGGTGAGGAGAGGGAAGGAAATATGTGACCCAGTGAAAGTTTTCCTGAGGTAAAAAAATTATTAGAATTGACTAGTTCTCATTTTTCACCTTACACTATAAACTTTTGGAGGGAGGGCAGCTGGTGTCAGCCAGATCCTTTCAGATTTCACTTCGTGCTGTAACTAAGCAGCCATCCACTTCAATGGTAAGGGATGATAATTGCAGGTCCTCGGCTGCAGACTGACGTCAGCTCTTCAGAGGAGGATGCTGACTGCTTAATGAATATCAGTAGACACTGTTTAGCTTCTGCTCAGAAAACTAAAGAAATAGCTTTTAGGGAGCAGTCAGCACCCATTATTTTCTTTCTGATGATAATTTATAGATGTTTCATCTTTCATTTGCGAAAAAGACTTCCTGGGAAGAGTTCACTTCCAGAGCAGTTACTTCCTATGTGATTGTGTGGCAGAGAACAAGGTGACATATAGGTCTAGTTACAGGGTCCTTTTCTATGAGAAAATTAATCTCTGTTACAAGCTGGGCATGGTACAGAAAGTCCCATACTGATTCCTTCCAGAGTCCCTTTTATTTCCTTTAAGCTATACCATTTATAATTGCCTCTGTAAAGCTTAAAAAGGTGTATTCCCCTCCTTCACGCTGCTTGTTTCTTTTCACTTAAGATTTTTGGAGTGTTGGACTGCCCAGGCAGGCTGGGGATGGGAGGTTGGTTCCTTTTTCTTTATAACATGGAGAGATGTAGGGTCTCATCTCCATATGTGTTTCTAAGGTCCTGCTGTTGCAACTCTGTCACTGGGGACTTTTGCACATACAAATTGAGGATTACCTCTAGTTTTTATTCCCCTCTGAAGCAGACAAAACAGACTCATACAGCATTGCTTCTTCTGGAATTGCACCATTCCTGTATCCTTGCCTTCTTCCAACCAATAAATTCCCTCACAGAGAGGTCATGAAGAAGCCAGTTGAAGCAAATCTGACAGTGGGTGGTTGTCTTAACCTCAGTGGGCTGAGTCCTCCTCTTTGTAGTCTACTTGTGATGCCAGTGAAGCACAGAGGTCAGAAAAAATAAGGAGCATGCATCTCTCAAACCTTGACTGTATTCAGCAGCACTCACGTATTATAGGTGGGAATTTTTTGGTCCATAAACTTTTCCTGAGTGTAGCTTCTAGTGAGGATGTTCTTGTTTTGAGATCTTGCTGGGGGAATTAACTTAAATTGCATCCTTAAGAGGAAGGGAAAAGATTTTGGAAAAAATTTAAAAAAATAAACAAAAAATTAACAAAAAAAGCCCACTAAAATAATAATGCTAATAAGTGTTATGGAACTGAACTTTGTTATTGTGTTATGCAGCAAAATGCATTTCCTAGTGTTCTTCAAAGAATTTTAGTAATTTGTCTTAATTAGAATGATCTAGATCATTGTTTCTAGCCTTTGGAATTCAGCACAAGGTTAATACACATAAATGTATGATGACATATAGAGAAACTATAATTGTCTTGAAGATGAAGTGTTCTAACAGCATGGAATAAGTAAGGAATTGGCTGAGTAGGTGGACTTATTTCTATTGTTAAGATAAAATATAATAATATGTTGAGCTTCAGGACTGCAGATATGTTATTCACAGGAGGCTCAGTAACAGGAAAGTAAGGATCACAGGTCCCTCTAAAAGTGCTTTTTCTGATATATTTGAATGAAGGTTGGTTTATTTTTAAGATTGTGGTTCTTTAAAACCCAGCATTTGATAGCCAGCAGCATTGACTGTGTCTTATGTGTTAAATTGTATGGAACCAGGCAAGCTCAAACTTGTCTTTGAAAATGAAACTCATATTTTTACTGGAAAGGTGGTAGTGAGGCACAACAATGTGTGAACTTACTTGCCAGGGACATTCAAGGTCTTTTGCTCTTCATGAGACAAAGTTGTCACGTTCTCTTTCTGCCCTCTCAGCTACATGTGCATGCAAACATCCTTTCCCAGGGAGTTTTAGTAGCCCTTTGCACTTGAAATTTGTCCTCTGCCCTTGAACTTTTCTAGTCTCCATTCATAAGAACCTCACATCCCTCTGCTTGAGCCTGGCAGATCCCTCTTTGCTCTCTCCAGAAGTGTCTGGAGGTTCCTGGAGATTTATGAGCTTCTGCGTGTTGTGTTGTATTGTAATGAACTGGGGTGGGACTGATGCTAGCCTTTCAAAAGGAGGTCTTAGGGTAAGCAGCCCTGTTCTCTGGATGGTTTTGTCCTCCTCTTTCATCTGTCCTTTCCTTTTTTAATGGTGCTCTGTGTTCACATGGGCCCCCACACATAGGCACAGTGCACACACAAATATGTACTGCTCAGTGTTCTCTCAACCAAAAGGCCAGAAGGACTAAGAAGTCACATAATGATATGTGTCCAATGCAAGGTGACCACACTCCATGGAGAAATATCTTCAAGTGTCTTGGAATTGTAGCAGCTGTGCTTGTTTGCTTGACTGCTTTGCTTTGGGTGCTGTGAAATAGTGTTTCAAGCCCCTTAGGACCTTTATATCCACACACCATCACAGATGCATCAAACTGTAGAGTTTTTCTCCTAGTAAAGGAAGATCATGAGATGTTCAAGATGAGTGGAGGTCCTAGTGAGAGTTGGATTGTACTGTGTTTGTTGCGCGATGCAAGTAAATTACATTCAGAAGCCAGTCTTCTCTCTGCCAGGTCCCCAAACTCCTCTGGCTAGTGTCTGCTTTGCATTAACACCAATGGTTTTCCTGTTCTCTTTCAAGGGTTGATGCATGGTGTTGCATGTCATTGTTTCTCTCAGAAACACCAACTGTGTGTTACTGTGGCTGCTCCATCTCTGAGATAACACAAGAGGTGTCAGCCCTCTCAAGCTCCATACACAGTTTGTTTAGTAGCAGGAAAGAAACAGCATTTCTCTCTTCCTTTGCAAGTAGCTGAATGGTCTCCATGGAAACACTGTTGTTGCACAGCACAGCATCAATTCTTCAGACCATTTTCTTCCTTCATTCTGATCCTTTGCAATGGAAATTGTGGATTCTGTGTGATTTCCTGGTGCCTGGTGCTGTCCCAAGGAATATATTCAGTGTCTTTGTACCGCTGGTGGGCAGAGCACCAGTGGTAATTTTTGCCCCTCAAGCTCTGCTGCAACTATCTAAGCTGTGGCCAAGAATTTTTGGTAGAGCATCTCATTTGTATGGACAGAATTCTGTTACACAGATCAAGTGATAATCCCCATTACCAGAAGCTAATTAATTTACTTCTTGAGTTTTCTTTGAGGTTCTAACTGAAAATAAAAGGTCTGAGCCTAATAGAAGGAAAATTTAAAAAAAGGTGTTAAGTTCTAATAGACTCTTTGAGTCTGTTCTGAAGAAGAACAGCCTCTTTGCAGAGTCATATCATGTTTAAACTGCTGCAATGGTGCTTGGGAACAGTTAATGCTACTGGGAAAGCGTATTATGCAATAAAGGAGGAGGTGAGATGTCAGGGAGAAACACAGGTGTGCCAGGACTAGTTTTTTATCACTATTACTTTTTTCAGTAATTTTGTTTTGCACAAGTGCAGACATATTTGTGAGTGTGACCATGCAGAAGTGTCCACATTTGCATGTGTTGTGTGTTTATTCATTCCACACTTAAAAGCTCACAGTTGGTAGAGATGCAGACTTGTAGCAGGTGTATGTTTATTTAACTCACAGATGTGGCTATGTCTCTCTCACAGGCCACCCAGAAACAATCACACTATTCAGAGCCTCTTCCCAGTATGGGTAAGGGCAGCAAATCCTTTTTTCATAGGCAACGGGCGGTGCCTCAGGAGCATTATGAAGAATGATTCTTTGCAGTCTGGGTTGGCAGGGACCCCACAGTTACCATTTACTCAGATTGACTTTTTTTTTTTCTCAAGATCTTATCTTTTCCTTATTGCCTTCAAAGTATATCCTGTAAAGGGTCAAAGAAATGTGTTTCCTCCTAAATCCCTGGACTTTCTCCCATAAAAGGAGCTGCAATTCTAAGCACATGAAGATCTAGAAGATTAATACATTCACTGGACTAGATTCATGCAAATCACTCCCATCACATTTAACAAGCAAAG